>LPNX010328143.1:124147-220986 GCA_001517045.1 Pseudotsuga menziesii | reverse complement strand
CCATAGTACCATACATGCACATTGTCATTGCATATTCACTTTCAGATTTCGTCATTGATTCATTGAACAATGAAAATTCACAATTCACATTGAAAATTTGATACATTCAAAGTTCAAAGTTCAAACATAAATTAAAATAAGTTATAAATTATAATATATTAATGACAAATGTATGTCCATGACTCCTTGAGTCCATTCAACATTGTCAAACTACATTCAAAATTTGCCTAATGGCATTTTCAAACATGAAATAGAAAGTTCAAAGATCAAAATAGTCAAAGTTCAAAGATCAAAATTTACTAAATTCTGTCCTAATCTTTGTTTTTACAAATAAAGAGTAAAAACACAGTTACACAGTTATACAAAAGATTCTGTCATAATCTTTATTCTTTTGAAAAGAATAAACTTTAAAGAGTATCTCTCTAGACTCTGAAAGAAATCTGTCCACAAATACACAGTTACAAATTTGGCTTTTAGTCTACTAGCAAAGAGAGGGACCACTGATTTTACATCGATAAAAACATTGTTCAAGAATACAGGCATAGTTTGTAAACTCTTCTCCTCTGAACAAATCTGTCACTAATTCAGAATTTTGAACCCTTTAATTTTAACTGTGGACAATTGGAAGAGTTATAGGTAGTTCCTGAAGGTTGAGCTCATTAAATCACAAATTTCGTCTATATTAGGTAACTCTGTAGTTGAGGTCAAAAAAAGGCTGAATAGTCCTCTCAGTGTTTGATTGCTTATTGAGCTGGTTAAAGCTTGTGTTGTATACAATCAGCAGACCTGTTAACAAGTTATATTTTGGGCTATCGATTGCCTTTCCCTGCTTTTCAGAAAAGTTAAAAATGCTCTCTTATTGTATAATAAAACATTACATAAATAAATCAGAAGCTTATAGATATGGATCTCTATTTGCTACATTAAATTTATAAAATGCTAAAGACAAACTTGAGAATCAATTTCACTAAAACTGACTTACGTTGTGCTGCCCACGAGTTGGCCGATACGCTGTGCTGCCCACGAGCTATACCCTGTGGGCCGATACGCTGTGCTGCCCACGAGCTATACCCTGAAATGTTGCCCGATACACTGTGCAGCCTGTGCTTCGATATCCCACTGTCCCTCCGTCGATACCCAGGGCCGAGGACAATGAAAAATGAAAATCAAACTTGTTACTTCACTGATCAATGAATATTGCATATAGTTACGGTTTGGGGGGGTTTTAAATAGCAATGCAAACTCCACGATTTATGCCACATTGCCACGGCCCACGATTTAGGAAAATTTTATAAAATTTGTAAATTGCTGTACCCCGGGCGTACCCAAAATCGGGGTACGCCGTACCATTTCCTGAAAACGTACCCTAAATTTTTTTACGGAGTACCCGGTACGTCATTAATGCTCTACGGAGTACCCGGTACGTCTGGGTACGTACCATTGCCGTACCCAAGTACCCGGTACGTGTACCCGGTATCGGTACATGTACCCGACCCCTCGGTACGCGTACCCATGCAACACAGCTTTTTACAGTAATACTTCTATGCATTTGTTTCAAATATTGTTCCTATTATGCATTTGTTTCAATATCTTTCCTACGATGTATCTGTTTCAAATATCTTTCCTATTTGATGTAATCATGTAAAGTAAACTGATTTTATTTAATATTCATAGATCCATGAACTTAAGATTTCTTAACAAATCTCTATTTCGGCATCCATACCCGAACCAGAGAATTCATACAATGTTGTAATGTTAACACAACTAGTAAATTGAATGAAGGACTACCTTAGATCTAGTTAAATGTTCTAGATTAAGCTTGTTTATGCTTCCAGAACGGTATTTAGAATAGATTAAGTCAAAACTAGAATAATATTATTTCCAATTAAAAGTTAGTTAATTCACATTACGGCTTACAGATGGAACTTTCTCTAGTTCACATAACAAACTGATACAGAAATTGCTTAATGAAACCAAATCAAATAACAACAAAGTATCCATTCGAATAACCTGTAAATTGAAATATCTATGAACGGTTTATTCAGGATTTTCTTAATGGACAGAATAAGAGCCGAGAGGCATTTTAAATCCAAGCTAAAGTCATATAAACGTTATCTCATCTCAAAACCCCAATGCAAATCAAGTTTTGCTATGATCAAAGAAATAATTATAAATAGAATAAAAATTATAATAATCCAATTATCAACTAGCTAACAGTCACACGACTGAAATCGAGTAGGCAAACTATTATATCTAAGACCTTTAGATTTGTTATAATAGCTCACGGATCCAACTCTTAATTGCACAAATCAGATCTAGCTAGAAGTTAATTAAGTAAATCGAAATAGCCTCCTATTAAGTTATTACGGGTATCTAACCCGAGGTCTATACTTTTATTTAAAACAAATCAACTCTACAGATTCAAATCGAGTTTACAAATCTTTCACAAACAACAAAACCATTAAAATATCAAATACGTGGCAGTAAGACCATTGTAAAATGGCAGCCATTGTATAAACAAAATTCATGACGGGAATTATCATTAACAGCCAAAACTCAAAACGATAAGCTAGTATAGACCCATAGGGGGTCGATTTAAATAATTTAAATATCAAAAATAAACATATAGGGTTCGAAACTGGGATCACTGTAAGTCCATCGAAGATGGCATCCATTATTCCCAAAAAAATCATAACATATAAAATAGATTTACAATAACACTGAAATGGTTGTAAGCCCATCGAAGATAGCATCTACAGTTCTTCTTTCCATCCATAAAACTTCACAAAAACATTTAACACAACGATGGAACAGAGAGGCTGAAGAAGCCCTCTTTCTTGTAGAATGAAAACCCATAAGGGTCAAACCAAAAATTTACAGTCTAAACTTATCTTGAAATGTGGCGAAAGCTTGGTTACTACACAGCCACGATCCCAGCCACCTTTCTAAACAAGTAACCCTTACCTTTTGGCTATACAGGCCATTGTTGCAGGAGGGCAGCATCTGCGCTAGGAGCCACATACAAAACCAAGCAACAAAGAAAAGTCAGATGTTGGTTAAGCGAAGATTGTTTTAGAAAAATGATGAACATAGTAAAAATTTTGTATACTCACCTTAAATGTATATTGTAATAGGCCTAGGAGGAGGTGTCCCTGCCGCCACCCTTGCCAACGTCCCTTAACCTGCAAATCACCAGCAATACAATTAGAACTATAACCTCATTAATAACAACTGTGAAAGAAAATGGCTAAAGTTAAATTTACATTACCTTATTCGAATGAAGAGAGGGCCAAGGGTCGGCTACTCCTAGATGCCCTTATCCCTCCTCTGCCTGCAGAGTAAAACAACAAAACTAAGTCGGTCCTTGTTGCCAGAGAATTTAAAAGAAGGTTTTATCAAATTATTCCAGAACCAAACTGGGTTCGAAGAGCTTACCTGGTTAAGGCAGTTGAAAGGCCATTGAACGATGGTCCAGATCCGATACACAACAAACCAGCAAGGCTGAGACTGGTGGCGGCCATTAACACCGAGCAAGACCTCCAACACACCTCAGAAGCAACCAAATGAACGCCTTTAGCGACTGGGTAAGAGTTTTAACCACTGAAACTAGTACATAATGCAGCCATGGGCCGTAGAGCCTTCTTCCCCAAAAACTTACATACCAAATTGACAGCGAAATGAAATATTCAGACATGCAAAGAACCACAATAAATCACTATCAAAACCCTTTCTAGCAAGCAAGACAGATGGAGGGCCGAGATTTAATCTCAGGCATGCTAATTAATTGCCTGGCTATGCTGTCAACTCACAACCAGGACAATCTTCAATGCAAAAGTCAAACCACAGTACCATCAATCATAACCTTGTAACTCCCACGTTTTTTGTGGTAAAAAACCTTATGTTATAACATCTCAACAATTATATTGCCATGGCTCAACCCTCGACTATGGTATAAACACCATAGTTCCCAACTTTGTTAACAAGTAAATCAAGCGCTTATAACCTTGTTTATACACCCAGCGCAAAAGACCATGGTTATACCTTGGATCAATATAACTTTAATTCATGCCATTGAATGGGATCAAGACTATGGTGTTTAACACCATAGTCTCCCAAACCTTGCATCTTCGTAAAACTATGCAGCTAGTATCATGCTTTTAGAGTTAGGGCATGAAGGCTAGGGCCGAGACTTAGCCCTAGGGCTAAGCAAACCTTAGCAAAACCATTTAGTAAGATAATATAAAAAGTGTCAAGAACATCACCTTCAGGTGTGACGACATAATGTTGATAACCAATTATGCAAACATCAACATAATTTATAACCTATCAAGATTAGTAAGGGAACCAGTATAAATTACTATACAATTAAACGACATTGTATTTATGCTGTGATCAATAATTTTTTTAGACCATGGGAACAGCAACCTCCCAAGAGTATATCCAACAGCCCGCAAGCCAGATATACTAGGCACTGTGACTTAGCAGGGGCCGAGATGTCCCGAAGCCCACTGGGGTGAGCCACTATCCCAGGGGTCGCCTACCCTTCGAGCATTGTCACAGCAGGTCAATGAACAACCCTACCCCCCGCCGGTTTTGAACCTGTGACCTCCAAGGAGATAACACATGTTCTTAACCATTGGGCTCACTCAAGTGCTCTATGATGTGATCAATATTACTTGCTACATTATTCATTTGGTAAAAGAGTATATAGATATTTATATGATGAAAAAAAAAATATAGTGGAAATTTTAGGTGTGTGATAGATGCTTTTCCTAAGAAACAATTTCCTGGTTCTATAAATGAGAACTGCCATAGAAAACAATGGCTTCCGTCCCATCCCTATTTCTACAATGTTTTCTCTCAGACGTAGACCACCGTCACGTTTCTGATAACACAACCTTGATATAGTCAAGCCCAGGAAGGTAGCACTAGATCAGAACATCTGGGAAGGAAGGGTATTGCTCACCTCAAAATCATAGTCAAAAGCCACACGATTAAAGTGTCCAGCACAAAGTTGCTGTTACAAATCGCTTGAGAATTGAGAAACAGATGCCCCTATGACTATGGCTTCTTTGTTATATCATTACTCCAACTTCGGGTTGGCATTTGTGTAGGAATGCCTATGGATGTATAGTGAATATATTCCTTGGCAATCAAGTTCATAGCTCATTTTTATTAAAGGGAAAGCACTTAAGTCATGGGATGGTTTTATATGTTGATAAGTGCCTTTGAGAACATAGAAAATAAATTGTATACCTGAGTTTTGATCATCTGGGATCGCTTTGGATTATTGTCTGCAGAGATGATGGATAGTTTATGACTCTTATATTCTTGCAGTCATTCAGCTTGGAGTTGCATTGTTTCATAAAGTATGAGAGATAGAATTTTTATGTGTAGAATATGAAATATTGAGAACACTACAAAGAGGTAACAAAGAAAGAAGAAACAGAAAATTTGACAGCCCTGCCAGGTGACGGAAATGGGTACATCAAGGTTTCAAAATGGCATGATAAGACCAGTGTAATTTTTAAACTAGGATGCTTATAACTATCCATTTTGGAACAACCACAAAACATACAAGACTTGTGACTACTCTCAAAAGTGAACCTTTACTTGATTTCACACTAGTGTTATTTAAATGCCACTTTATAGTTTTGTAACTTTTGTTCAGAAAATCCTTCAATGAGCTAACCTTGTAAGGAAATGGGAGTAATCAGGTGGGCAGCATTTGACCTTTGCCTGGGTAGCATTAGATAACATTTCATCTTAAGATGAATTTATAATTACTTCATATTATTATTTTCTTAAAAACGCTGCACTACTATGCTCTCAACATAATTTAAAAAAAGACATGTCATGTATACAACCGATCTTATAATAGAAATACACATAAAGAATTCGCCTTAATCTGTACTCCCATGGAATGAATCGACAAGTTTACCATGGGTTCAAAGTTCAAACATCAAATTGCACACCAGGTGTCTCAGCAAAAGAGATGTCCAAAGCTACCAATATTTCAACGAACTGTTTATGATTTTATTTTTATATACAATACGGTATCTGTTGTTTATTCTCTCCTCGCATGTTCCTTTCTTGATAAACATTTTGACTCTTTCAAAATATTCTACCAGGGAACATATTTTCAATGACTTTTTCTTAAAATTTAGAATAGAAGACCATTTCCTCTGATCTTTTTCTGAAAATGTCAGTGCCTGAAATGAAACAGGAATCTTTCCTTTTTGGTTTGCAACTCTTCTCTCAAAATGCAATTTGTTCTGATAAAGCATTCCTCCCACCATTAACATACTGAAGCTGAGTCTTCACATCCACAAATCCTGCTGTCATCATTAACAACACTGGCTCCCTTGCAGGATTGTCACAATGTTTGTATGACTTACTGAGGTGCCTGTTCAAAGTCTGCATCGTCAGGGGCTTCAAGGTCACATTTTTCAAGCTGTTCAACATTATTTTCCACCCATCCTTATTGCCATTACAAATATGAGTGACAATTTTACCAAATGTAACTGACTTCAATAATGGAAGCACTCCCGAATCCCAATAGAAGTAGGGAAAAAATGCCTATTTTCCTGAGGAAATGATTTTCTTTACTACTATAGAACAGAAAAAATATAGAACTCAACTCAGACCTCAGTACGCTTTTTGTATTAGTTTTGTTGCATTTGTTACACTGCAATGGATAGTCTTGTATCAGCGACATTAGATTACACTTTTTTATATCATGTGGAACTGTATGCGTCATCATCCGATAATCAATTACATTGTTAGTCTCAAACTAAATCCCAAGTAATTAACCTTATTGACTAGAAAAATACAGATTCAGACATGCTCTGGCAAGATCCAATAATGAATTCATAAGAACAACACTTGACAAAATGGATGCCTATGTAATACTTAATGTAACAAGATTTAGGATCTGTAGTGCTGTGTGTGTCCACAGAATAACCCATTTGATGTCAGAGTCGACTGTTGATGCTTCAGTTTGTTCGCATAGTGTCATCTTCCAGTGATTAATTCTGTCTAAGCTGGTATACTTGAAATCTGAGAGGATTACCTGTAATTTACAAGTTAACCATAGACAAAGCATAAATATCCCAAACACCAAATCACATCAAAAATGAAAAAATCATGCTCCATGCAAGGCCAATGGTATAAACTTTAAAGTTGTGATGAACATTTTTTACAGGCATCACCAATAATCGCTGCATGAACATATCCCATCCTTGAAATGATGGAAGTGACTGGCATCTCTTACAACAATTTCACATCCAACAACCTTGGAAATAAACTTTATGGCTGTATGGCAATCACCACATATACGAAGGTTCTTGACAACTCGAATGAGTGTCCCAGGAGGTGTGCTAATAAGGCCAAATGCAATTGCAAGTTTCTCACTGTGGAAGAAAAGAATTTGTTTTTTCCGGTCCTCTTTCACATCATGTAGAACAAACCTTGTGTTAGGCACATACCCTGCCTCTTTCATCTAGCTAGCCAGTCTTTCTAAAAATGCATAGATTTTTGTTTCACTTGGACGTTGGGATTTGTGTGAATACGCTCCAAGAAAATTTTTACCTCCAAATTTTGAATCCTCGGCCTGGTTTTGCAGCTGGTGGTCTCTGGATCCCTTCCAAACCCATTCTTCTGCTGATCTCCTTCCAGATCTCGGGTTTGAGTTAGATTTTGCTGTGTGAGGTGTTGGAAGTGCTTCTCGCTCGAGGAGCAGCATTGGTTCTCTCTCAGAGAATTGGAGGTCGTTTTTCTTAACTTTCTGGATCGATTCATGTTCTATCAGCTTGGTAAGTGTCTGCTCTTCTTTGTTTTTCTTTGGAGCTGGCCTCTATGCCTTCTTGCTATCGTGGTCTTGTTGGATTCCTTTCCTCCAGCTGTTCGGTGGAGAGTACAGGTTCCTGTGGAGTCAGGGATCTTCCCTAGGGAAGGCTTGGTGAGCTGGATGCCTCCAGCTTCGGTCTGATCTTGTAGGTGCTAGCTGTGTTGAGTGGAGGTGTCCATTGGGCTTGTCTTTGCAGATTCAATGGGTTCTTTCTGAAGATTTCCATGGCCTCTGGAGGGGGCCCTCCTCCTCTTCCTCCTGAGTTAGAGGCATTCAAACGTCTTATTTCTTCGTGTGGGAAGAGAAAACAAAGCCCTCTGAGTCAGTCTTTTGTGAAGAAGACAGACATCCCTTCAGTAGACCTCCCGGCAGAAAGACCTTGCCGGGCTGCCTTGAATCTTGCAGAGCGTGGCCTCATTGGTCAATTTACTGGTTTGTGGCCATCCCCAAAGGTTGTTGATGGATGGGTCCAAAGAAATTGGAGATCCTTGGTTTCAGAAGGGATCCAAAATCATTTCGTAGGCAGAGGGTACTACGTTTTTGTCTTTGATACAGCCGAAGACCGAGACCTTGTATTCCGAAATGGTCCATATTTCATGGGTCCCAGGGACTCTATTTGAACAAATGGATGCCTTATTTTGATCCTTCTCAGGATGTTCCTTCAGCTATTCCAGTATGGGTTCAGCTTCCCCACCTCCCCCTCCATTGCTGGAATTCAGAATCTCTTGAAGCTATTGGAAATACGCTCGGTAATACATTGATAGGGCTTAAAGAAAAGACCAGTATTCCTGCGCCAGAATTTGCGTTGAGGTTGATTTGGAGATTGGGTTTCCCGAAGCAATCAAGCTAAATGTGGCTGATTGGTCTCATTTCCAGGAATTGGATTATGAACAACTCTCGTTTAAGTGTCAATTCTGTCATGAATATGGCCATTTCGCCCGTAATTGTAAGAAAAAATCAAATGAAGTGGTAGAAAAAGCAATTCCAAATCAGTGGATTCAATCTCAGAAAGCAGGCTCCTCTAAACTGAAATATAAAGATGGAAACGTTGGATATGGAACAAAACCTGTGGGGAATAAATCAGCAGAAGTAGGCTTCTCTAAACTTGTGAAAAATATAGAGGGATATGTTGGAAATGGAACTCATCCTGAGGTGAATTCAGTAATCCCACAGGCTATAGGAAAAGTTTCTAAGACTTCAAATTCTTTCGGGGTTTTAAGTTCTCCTGAAGCTCAGGTCTCTCCAGTCCTTGAAGAAGGTGAACTCCAACACTCTGATGTTCTTTTTGAAGAGGGTGAAGTAAGGACAGAACCTCAGGCTGATGTAGGGATAGTATCTCAGGTTTCTCAGGATGTTCCTTCAGCTGTTCCAGTATGGGTTCGGCTTCCCCACCTCCCCCTCCATTGCTGGAAGTCAGAATCTCTTGAAGCTATTGGAAATACGCTCGGTAATACATTAACAAGGCTGAAAGGAAAGACCAGTATTCCTGTGCCAAAATTTGCGTTGAGGTTGATTTGGAGATTGGGTTGCCCGAAGCAATCAAACTAAATGTGGCTAATTGGTCTCATTTCCAGGAATTGGATTATGAACAACTCTTGTTTAAGTGTCGATTTTGTCATGAATATGGCCATTTCGCCCATAATTGTAAGAAAAAATCAGATGAAGTGGTAGAAAAAGCAATTCCAAATCAGTGGATTCAATCTCAGAAAGCAGGCTCCTCTAAACTGAAATATAAAGAGGGAAACGTTGGATATGGAACAAAACCTGTGGGGAATAAATCAGCAAAAGTAGGCTCCTCTAAACTTGTGAAAAATATAGAGGGATATGTTGGAAATGGAACTCATCCTAAGGTGAATTCAGTAATCCCACAGGCTGTAGGAAAAGTTTCTAAGACTTCAAATTCTTTCAGGGTTTTAAGTTCTCCTGAAGCTCAGGTCTCTCCAATCCTTGAAGAAGGTGAACTCCAACACTCTGATGTTCTTTTTGAAGAGGGTGAAGTAAGGACAGAACCTCAAGCTAATGTAGGGATAGTATCTCAGGTTTCTGTTCCAGTTAAACTAGATTCTCCTCGAATTGAGCCTTGCTGCAGAATCCTTCTCCCATAAGATATCCTATCTCTCCCTCTTATGCAGATGCAGTTAAAAAGAAAGTTGAGTCCTCGGGATCTTCAGAAGATGATGGGTTATTTTCAAAAAAGACTGGAAGAAAATCTCGAAAGGAGATTAGAGAGGAAGAAGCAGAGAGGCTAAAGATGCAGGGTAGCCAGGCCACCATTGAATTGTCATTTGGAAGAAGTAAGAGAAACATGCCCCCAAAGGGAGGAGCAACTTCCTTCTCCTAGGGTAAATAATGCAAATCAATTCCTGGAATTGTAGGGGATTGGGAAACTTAGCAAAGGTTGAAGCAGTAAAAGATTTGCTTAAAATCTATGTTACACGGGAACCGCTCCCACCTTTCAGGAAACTAGTTCCTAAAGTTCTCGCGTTCCAGGGAGCTTAGGAACGGGTACGAAACGTTCCAAAATCACGCAGAACGGTTCCGGGAGCTTCAGAACATTTAGGGAACGTCAGGGTGCAAAATGTGGGAGCTTGGGAGCTTCGATTTTGGGGTTTCCGTTGTTGGGAGATTGCACACGCTCCGTAATTTCCTAGGAACGCCCACACGTTACTCATCCAGCAAAAACGCCCAGCTGTTCCCAAATCCGTGAGCCCAAATTTTTACTTGTTCTGTCAGGAATTTGGTGCCCGAATTGCCTGAAATTTCTCCCGTCAAAACCCAACACGCAATTAGGATGCTAAATACAATATCTCTGTCGTGTTTGACTGAATTGTTGAAGCTCTATTCCCATGCTGACTCGCTGAGTGTCGTGAGTGTGAGAGAGACAATTCGTATGCCTTCTGAGTGTGAGAGAATTGAGAGCCCAGCAATTTGTGTTGTGACTTGGCGTATTGTGTGAGAGGGCCCAGCATTGACGGCCTCTGAAACCATCACCAGGAGTGTTGGGCAAAGACGGCCTCAGAAAGTGATGCCGGCAGCTATCAATTCTGAACTCTAGATGTATTAATGATTTAATCGTATGGTATATTGTTATGGCATATTGTTTAAGAAATATTTTTAAAAATATATATTATGGAATTATTTATCAATATTTATTTAGAGTATGATATTACTAATAATTATAAATAATTTTTAAACCAACTATATTTTAATTTATAAATTAGTGTTTAAATTTTGCTTAGATTCTAGTGTTTAGATTGCACTAATATTTTTAAACCAGCTATATTTTAATTTATAAATTAGCGTTTAAATTTTACTTAGATTCTAGTGTTTTATTAAATATACATCTGATAATTGTTGGACATAAAGCTATAGATTACATTATTATTAAATACTATTATACTAATACAGTAATATAGGATATAGTATATATTTATAATTCAAGTTTAATTCTGTTTTTTAATTATATTTTTATTTTTTTAATATATATTATTTGCCGCTCCCAACCCGCCGTTTCCTATAAATTTGGGAGAAACTTCTAGCCGTATCGGACACTCGTACCCACGTTCCCAACGTTTCCGCGTTTTGGAAACTTGTGCAACATAGCTTAAAATGTATCCCTCGTACATTCTCTTGCTTCAAGAAACTAAAATAGAAGAGGATTCTCTTCTATCCATAAGCAAGTCTAAATGGAAAAAAAATGTTGGTTTGGCCGTAAGTGCCAAGGGCTCTTCTAGAGATCTGGCCACCATATGGTCAAAGGATATCTTTCATCTCAAAAATTCATTTAGAACTCAACACTGGATTTATACTGAATTACAACATATATCCAGCAATTTAATCATATCTCTGTTCAATTTATATGTTCCTGTGTATTACGTGGAGAAAAAAATTTGTTGGCAATCTCTGCTAGACTTTTTGGAATCTCATTCCTTTTCCAATATCGTGGTGGCAGGCAACCTCAACATCATTTTCAAACCTAAGGAGAAGTGTGGAGGAAATCAGGATAAGGACCCTTTTCTGGAGTTGGTCGATTCCTTGATTCAATCAAGTGATCTTCTAGATATCAAGCCCAAAAAAGGGCGTTTCACGTGGACGAATAATAGAGTTGGGACGGCTCGTATTTCAGCTCGTCTGGACCATTTCCTAGCTCAGAGTATGTTGCTAGATGACTTTGTATTAACCTCAACAATTTTCCCAAAGGTAACGACTGATCATCATCCTATCGGTCTCTGTTTGGAAAAAGAAGAAAACCTAGGACCGATCCTTTTTCGGTTCAATCCCATCTGGGTCGAGAGAGAAGGCTTTGGTGAGTTAATTTCTCATGTTTGGTCTCAGTTTATAGTTGGCTCCCCCAGCTATGTATGGGAACAAAAACTGAAACTTACAAAAACCGCCTTGAAAAGTTGGATTAAAGCTCCTCTACAAAATCCTACGAGATTCGAGGTAGAGACTGTTAAGGCTCTAGCAGAGATTCAGCTTAGCATGGAAAATACTGAAATTTCCAAAGTTCAACTAACGGTTGAGCAGGCTGCGCAATCATCTGCATCCATTACCTTTCGTCAAGAAGAAGAACATTTGAGGCTTAAATCCCGCAATCTCTAGTTGCTAGCTGGGGATAAAAACTTTGCTTTTTTTCATCGATAATGTCGGTCCAGGCTCTCTCATAATCATATTTCTGAAATTTGCACCAGCAATGGTGAAGTCATCAAAGGCCAATTGCAATTGCAACAGGCAGCAAATGAACACTTTCAGCAATTGTTTTATGAAGATGGTAACTCTAATGATTTTTTGAATTCTTATTTTTTGTCTAATATTCCTTCTTTGGTTACTGAAGATGACAATGTTGGTCTAGTGAAATCCTTCTCTGAGAAAGAGGTGGTTGATGTAATATGGGCTATGGAGCCAGATAAGGCCCCCGAGCCAGATGGGTTCTCTATCCATTTCTACAGGGTATGTTGGAACTATATTAAATTTGACATTCTCAGAATGATCTCAGCCTTCCTTTCAAAAGCCAAAGTTGGAGGGAATACTAACTCAACCTTTCTAGCTTTGATTCCAAAGGAAGTAAACCTTGCTTCTTTTGATAGATTCAGACCCATATCCCTCTGTAATGCTTCTTATAAAATCTTGGCCAAGCTTTTAGCTAATAGATTGAAACCATTGTTAGGGTCTCTTATTTCTCCTCTGCAGGGAGGGTTTGTCCAAGGAAGACACTTGTTAGATAATGTTATTCAAGTTCAGAAAGCTCTCCATTCCAGTTACCATAGGAAGAAGAAAGGTATGCTCATCAAATTAGACATGAAAAACGCCTTTGATCGTGTCAAACTCTCCTTTCTCTATCAAGTTTTAAGAGCTTTTGGATTTAGTGCTGAGTTTGTCCGGTTGATTAAAGCCTGCACTGACAGGCCTTGGATTTCACCTCTTGTAAATGGTAGGCCAGCAGATTTCTTTCAAGCCACTAGAGGGCTGAGACAAGGGTGTCCCTTGTCTCCCTTTCTTTATATTTTGATGGCAGAAGTCTTAAGCAGAAAACTCTCAGCAAAAATGGTGGTTGGTTCTCTTCCTGGTATCAAAATTGCAAGAGGGGTTGATCCTTTAAACCACGCTCTATTTGCTGATGACTCCCTCTTATTGGGAGGGGCCTCCTTAATTATCGCCCGGACTTTTAAGGTAATTTTGCAAAACTTTTGTGTAACCTCTGAGGCCTTGATTAATAAGGGTAAGAGTGTCGTTTATGGTTGGTGTTGATCATTCAGCCTGGTGTTGATCATTCAGCCCTTCTTAGAATTGCTCATACTTTGGGATTTCAAGGATTTGAAAAGTGGGATAGTATCAAGTATTTGGGGCTCCCATTAACTATGGGTCCCAAACCTTCGTCATTGTGGAATGATGTGATTTGCAAGATTAAAGCTAAAATTGTTTCCTGGGGAGGTCATTGGTTAACTCAGGCAGGTAAATTGATTTTAATCAAGGCAGTTCTTTCAGCTCTCCGTATTTTTCAGTGTTCGTTGCTTCTTGCTCCCAAATCTATCACTGCCCAAATTGCCAAACTTCTTCGTAATTTCCTTTGGGAGGGAGGCAAAGGTAATCAGAAGAAAATGCATTTAGTCAGTTGGGAAATCATTAAAAGACCTATTTCTGAGGGTGGTTTGAATATTCGAGATCCTGAGTTGGTGAACTTGCCTTTAGGAGGAAAGCTCTTATGGCAGTCATACTCCAACAAAAATCATCCAGTCAGTAAAATTTTCCGAAAGAAGTATCTTAAGGGTATCCCTATGAGAAATTTCAATTCAGCTATCTCCCCCTCAGGGACAGCAATTTGGAACCTTTGTAGAAGAGGTCTGGATAACTTTCAGCTTCAACTATATCGAATTCCTGGAAGTGGGAAAAGGACTCTCCTGTGGGAGGATAAGATAATGGGGAATCTGCCTTTTTCCTCTAATGAATCTCTGAGCGAGATTAAGGATTGGTTAAGTAACAAAGGCTTCCTTAGGTTGGCAGATATTTGTTCTTGGGACAGAGTCAGGAACTGGGTTGGCTGGAGGTTTCCAGAGATTCCGGATTATCTCATTTTTCAGCAGAGTTTGTTGGTTTTATCCTTAACTAGTTGTGCTCCTGTAAATTGTTTTTTTAAAGATGTTTGGGGATGGGGCAGCTCTTGTAAATATTCCGCAGCTCTGGGATACAAAGCTCTTCATTTGCCACTTGCTTCTAGCATTCCTCCAACGATTTGGAACTCTGTCTGGTCCTCCTTTTGTTTGCCGAAGGTGAATTTCTTCACCTGGACTCTTTTGCACAAAAGAGCGTTGTCTGGAGAAAATTTATGCAGGCGAGGGTTCAATGGCCCTTTTCGCTGTTGTCTCTACTTTTCAGCAGTTGAAACTTCAGATCACATTTTTATGAATTGTGTTTTCTCTCATCAGGTTTGGGATTTGGTTCTTAATGGCCTCTCTTCCATGCCTTGTCCTCATTTGTCAGTCATTGCTCTTCACTCCTCTTGGCATGAACAGCTCCCCAAATGGCATGATCGAATTTCTGCTGTCAGCGTGGATTGGAAGAATCTATGGCAGTCTATTCCTAAAATCATCTGGTGGATATTATGGAAAACCAGGAACGATGGAATATTTAATGGTGTTCAATTTGCTCCTGAGATGGTGGCACAAAAAATTAAATTTTCCATTTCTGAATCAGTTTTTAATTCTCCCTCCACGTTAGCGTTGCCAAAGAAGGTCTACGACTGGCTTGGAAAAGGTTCTTCTAGCATAAAAAACATGATCTCCAGCAAACCAATTTGCTCTTCTTTTTGGCGAATCCGTTGCAAAGAATCTGATTTTTTTGATAAATGGATGACATCCTCTTCGGCTTGTATTTTTTTTTATGGTGCGTCTAAGGGCAACCCGGGGATTCTGGTGCTGGGGGAATATTAATCTCGCCTGACAGGTCATCAGAAACAAGTTTCAGTTGGGGTCTCAGTTTTATGTCAAATAACCAAGCCGAGAGTTACAGTCTTCTTAAAGCATGTCAATTGGCTCAGGAGGCTGGATTTAAGTCAATTCAAGTGTATGGAGATTCAAAATTATTGATTAAAAGTCTAAATTTGGATGGTCTCTTTAACAATCCAGCTTTGAATTTAATTTTGCAGAAAATTCGAAATGTAATGAAAGAGTTTGAAAAGGCTGAGTTTTTTCATATTCTGCGTGAATTAAATGGAAGGGCAGATTCTTTGGCGAGTAAAGGTTGCCTTTTGGCTCAAGGACAGCTCAGTCTTAATGGTGAATTCAGTAACTTTCAGCCAATACCTTAAATTCAGCTCGGCAGTTTTTATTTCTTCAGCAAGAAATTGTATATTCTTTGTTTTTGCAGTAGTTATCCTTCTTGGTTGTAAATGGCTGAAATGACAATTGCTCTTTCAGTTTTGGATTCTTTTCATGAGAAATAATTTAATAATATAAAAGAAAAGCCGTTTTTGTTAAAAAAAAATTGCATAGATTTCCTCTGATTGTGGGTGTGATGTGTCCTCTACCATGAATATATGCACCCTGCTGTTGACCTCAATCCAGCTGCATCCTGGTTTCTTTTGTACTCCCCCTATCTTTCATCAGTTTTCTCACCTTATCTCTACATCACCCCACCTGCCAGCATCTGCACAAATGTTTGAAAGTAGCACATAGGGCCCAGAATTATGAGGATCCAACTCAAAAATGTGCTCTGCAGCCCATTTTCCTAGCTCTACATTCCCATGAATTCTGCATGCGCCAAGTATTGCTCCCCACATAATGGCATCTGGTTTGAAATGCATGATGTTGATAAAGTCCTTTGCTTCATCCAGGTACCCTGCACGCCCGAGAATGCCTATCATACATGCATAGTGATCAGGTAATGGTGTGATGAAATGATCCTGACTCATCGAATCAAAATAATGACGGCCTTCATCCACCAGACCTGCATGGCTGCATGCAGAAAGAACACTAATCATTGTAATGTGATCTGGATTCATGCCTTCCTGAAGAATTTGCTCAAAGAGTTCTAAAGCTTCCTTTCCATACCCATTCTGGGCATAGCCTACAATCATGGCATTCCAAGAAACCCCGTCTGGTTCAACTATCTTGTCAAAAGGCAAGACGTGCATCATCTATATTCCCGCATTTGGCATACATGTCAACAAGGGAATTCCCCACAAAGACATCTGAATCCAATCTAGTTTTAAACTGAAACCCAGCTTTGACAACATGGACATGGACCTGTTTGCCCGCTGTAAAGTTGCTAGGCTAGCATAAGCACTAAGAACATTACCAAAAGTATGGTGAGTTGGGTGAACACCTTCCTGTTTCATCTGCCAAATGAGTCTTATTGCCTCCTCGCTGTGCCCATTCTGGGCACATCCAGAAATATTGGCATTCCACGAAACCACATTCCGTTCTGGCATCTGCTCAAATAGACAGTGTGCTTCCTTGAAACTGGCAGACTTAAGGATATTCTGCGATCAATGAAGTCCATGAGACCACATCCCGTTCAGGAATTCTATCAAACACTTGGAGTGCATATTCTACACGCCCGCATTTTGAATACAAATCGACCAGGGCATTTCCCAGAAAGATATCCGGATTAACAATAGTCCTAATTACATGGGCGTGTAACTGCTGACCCTATTTCAAAGCCAACAGGGTTGCACATACACTAACAACAGTAGCAAAAGTAAACTGGTCCGGCATAGCATCATCATCCGCCTTTTGCATTTGACAAAATAACTCAAGGCTTCATTGCCGTACCCAATCTGGTCATAACCAGATAACATACCATTCCAAGATACAACATTTCGTTCTGGCATTTCATTAAACACTCGCCTCGCATCCTCTATATTCCCACATTTTGCATACATGTCAACAAGGGCACTTCCCAAGTAAACATCTGAATACAACCCCCGCCTTATGACATCTGCATGGACCTGTTTTCCCTCATCCAGAGCCGTCATTCTGGCATTTCATTAAACACTCGCCTCGCATCCTCTATATTCCCACATTTTGCATACATGTCAACAAGGGCACTTCCCAAGTAAACATCTGAATACAACCCCCGCCTTATGACATCTGCATGGACCTGTTTTCCCTCATCCAGAGCCGTCAAGTAAGCACATGCACGCAGCACACTGGCATACGCGAACTGATTCGCCTCAATTCCTTCACATTGCATTGCAGTAAAAGGTTTCAAAGCCTCCTCGCCATCTCCCTACTGGACATATCCCGCAATCATTGAATTCCATGACACGGCATTGCAATCAGGCATTGTTTCAAATAGCCACTGTGCGGCCTCCATGCTCCCGCATTTTGCATAGCCTGCAATCATTATATTCCAAGAGAAGGAATTTCGTATAAGCATTTATCAAACGCAAGGCGCGCATCTCCCAAACTTCCACACTTGCATACATCTCTACATGATGATTGCAAATAGATATTTCTGCTGGGTTTAACCAAATCTTAATTATGTGGGAATGAACCTTCTTGCCATGCTCCAAGGATTTGGAATTTATGCACTCCTGCAGAATACTTGAATATGTGTTAGAGTTTGTGGGATGTATTTCCTTGTCCATGGATTTCTGCACTGCCATGTCAAGTTTTTGCTCCTGGAAAGCTGTAGAAATACCAAGAGCTTTGGTACCCCACAACAAGTAGATTGGGGTTCATGTGGATATAATTCCATGCTTGTATAGCAACCGCCCAGAAAAAACGGGAGTGATTGCAAGCATGAAGTGAAGAAGCTCTTCACCCAGTTAATTTCAAGAAACCTTGGACGTTATAAAAATGACCTTAATCCCAAATGATAATTCATCTGTCACCCATTGAAAAATGACTTTCATTTAAAATTAAATTCAGAACGATAAAACCCCAAACAAAAAAAATGTTACTCAACAAGTAAAGATGACTTACATTTGTCATGGGCATTGACCCATTTCACAGAGTTACCCTGTGTGTTCTCCCGTTAAGGCATATGTAGAGTTCTAAGAAGTTTTAAAGAGTGTGAAATCTACTAAGCTAGAGATCTGAACTCAACGTTGCATAGCTGAATCTATCATTGTGCATGTGCATCCTGTTATGGAAATCTGTAGTCAAGTTTCATTGTTGAATCTATCATTGTCCAGTGTTTTCTCTCCATCGCAATACTTTACCCTTTCTTTTATTTAGCAAATATCTACTACGCCACCATTACCTGGCTATGAAATCCTCCTCATCATACAGTCATCATATAAGGAGTTATAAATGCCACCTTTATGTTCATTTAAGCAAGTCACTATGATAATTGAAAATTTTTTGGATGAGATCCTTTGGGATGGATCCCTTTTTTAGTAAGTGAGACTAACCATTTGAGTGGGATAAACATGGAATAGCATGTGTTTCCTCTTTGGAAATAGTAGGTTTGAATTTGGGGGGTGTAGAGTATGTAGACTAGATTTAGGAATCAAATCAATGCATAAAGGGGATCTCTTGTCCCACAAACAAGGAGATCTTATATGTCAATTTGGTGTCTAGCTAGGTTATGACCTTAAATTAGATTATTATGATAACATTGAAGAGAATATGCTTCCTCCTTGGAAATAGTAGGCTTGAATCTCGAAGGGCTTAGAGCATGCAACTTCTATAGACTAAGTAATCAAATCAATGCACAAAAGGGGCCCCTTGTCCCACAAACAACGGGGTCTCATATGTCAATTTGGCGTCTTGTTAGGCCATGATATTAAAATAGATTATTACTATTTAATATGTTCTACTTCGATTGCACGCCCACCCCAATCTACGCCTAGAAATCACAAATCTAATAGATATAAAACCTTCAATTCATTGAGCCTTCGAAAATGCAATACTTATGAGTGGTATTTTTCAATGGAACAAAAAGATGATATTATGTTACTGCTTGATTCATCAATGGGTGTTGGTATGCTCTCTCGTTGGGATTTTCAATACCTATGTAATGTCAAATGTAGACATTGTCACAAAGCCTCACTCTTGCACTTACATTATGTGAACGTAGTTTCATTTAGGGAGGAGTTACTTGATCCCTTTCCATTTAGCATGTGTTTGTTGTGAAGATTCCTTTTCCTACATGTCTCCTCAATCATGTCTTAAAGGATCCATTTCATGAATTTTGAGCTTCTTAGTGCACTCATTTAGTGTCGTGTCTTAAAGAATCCATTTCATGAATTTTGAGCTTAAGTTAGTGGACACCTTCAGTGTCAGTTTGACCCTTCCCTTCAATCATTGATAAATTTCTCTATGTTGCTACTTCACTCTCACATTTAATGAATCAACGACTAAGGGATCATGTTATTCAATAAAGAAGCATGATTCCAACCCTTTCTTATACTATTGAGCATGCATCATGCAACTATGGAAAGGGTTTCTCAATTAAGGAAACTTTTAGATGCTTCAACATGCTTCAACCCATGCATGGAAATTAGGGGACTTTCCACTAGCTTCTCTCTTTAGTTTAGATTCCTTTTCCCTTCTAGGATGTTCTCTTACTTTTCTTTCCTTGATCCCACTCTCTCCTTAGTTAGATTTGCTTCCTTTAGATTGAGAAATGGAGTCTTCTCATCCTTTTCATGTACATCTCATTGGTGGTTTGGACAAAGGGATTCATAGACTCCCAATCAATTAAAAACGCTCAAAATTGGCTAGTTGTGATCCATTGGACACAAGTTTTCCTTTTGATGTTCATCAAATGTCTAATCCTAGTGATCATGATCCCATTAGTCAAATACTCTTCCAAATCCACTATGTATTCCAACAAATAAATCAAGTCCAAGATTACAACATTTTAACACTAGTGCACTCTCTTATTTTTGGACACATGGCATAAATTTAGTTCTGAAAGAGTGATTGATTTACTTTCATGGTTAAGTTATAGGTGTTATTAAATTTATTGCATAGTTTATTTTGATTGGGAAAGCCACAAAAAAAATGTAGAAAAGATGTAGCAATCTCAAATTTCTTGCTCCAAGTTGACAACCTTTGTACAAAACTGTTAGAAAAATAGGATCGCGGAGCAATAACAATTAAACAATTAAACAAGATGAAAATATTAAACACATTACAAGAGAAGGGATGATTTTAAGAACCCCCCCTAGATTTATATGTATAAAAAATGGGTGAATCTCTCCGATATATAGGAAAATTTGAAAGCGATTTTATCAATAATATAATATGTATATATAATAAATTTGATGAATCTTTCTTTTTATTATATAATGTTGTAAAATCCTGGTGAATCTTTCATTTTATTATATAATGTTGTAAAATCTTGGCAATTCTTTCACCAAGTTATAAGATATTGTAAAATCTTGGCGAATATTTCACTTCATTATAAAAAAATTATAAAAACTAGTGAATATTTCACTAATTTATAAAATATTGTAAAAATAGAGGAGCAACAACATTAGTCAAATAACATGAATCACATCATCAACAACAGAACATGTAGACTCGCGAGTCACAACTGGAAGGTGTCAGTGAAACACAACTGCAATGACTAGATTCAGGGAAAGTGGGGACTCCACTTGTTATCTCGTCCCTTAATGGTCCAGTGGACATGTGGGGACCTGAATCTTGACAAACCGATAAACTAATAGAATCAGACATTATGCTCGATCTTGGCCTCCACTAGCCAACTAAGTTCATTATTGTGTTCAAATCACACAAATCACTTCAATGTGAGACGCATTTCATATCATGAAAAGTTTATATTGAAAGAAAAAGTCTAACTTTATGTAGACCTCAAGTCTTTCTATTATCACGTTTCTATGCAATGTACATGACATTTACCTCAAAGAGAAATTGACATTGGTAAATGAAGCTAATCTTGAAACCCAAATATAATAGGTATGGCAACATATTGGATAAACAAATCAAGATCAAAATAATTTACAAGCAAAGAAAGCCAAATCAAGATCAATATAGTTTACAAGCAAGGAAAGCCTAGATTATGACATGCCTATGGTGGTAAGAAGATCACAAGTAAAGAAAGTCAACGAAAGCGAATGTTTTATAAGCAATGAAAGACATTATCAGCTTAAGTACAAATCAACAAGATCAAAATACAACATTTTTGTTTGAAAAAAAGATGGAGGTTCTACATATGAGAAGAAGATTGATATACCATATATGATCCACAGAATTCAAACAAGCATGACATACATCATGCCGCAAAATCCCAACATTCATGACATACACATATGTAGACTTTGCTCTATGTAACATAAAGGATCATTGCCTTAGATGATGACAAATGTCTCCTATGGTGTGTAGTGAATAGTTATATGATGCCCCATTTTTAACACAATTTCTATTTCTTATTCACCAACATGAAATAACAAGAATTGACATCACATCAACGAAGAAATGAATAATATATCAATGAATTCTAAGCCCAAGTTGTACAACTTGCAAATGATCCTTTGTATATTTAGCCAAAATGCCTAGCTTTTGAAAGCTCCACTAAATGAATCTATGTATTTAGCATAACCTATCATTTTCAATAAGGAAACTGAGATGCTCTATCTTCATCAAAACACATTAGATAGAACACTTATCCTTCATATTTTCTTTGTTATGCAAATCTAACAATGTATAGAAATTAGAGTAACAATGTCGAGCATAATATCAAAGGCTAACACCATTGATATCTAACTTCAATTTTCCAAGATACAATGATTATATATGAAAGCATAAGACATGTAATCGAGGAAAAAATATTTAAAATGGTTTGTTCACGTGTCAAGAAACTTTTCATGCGTAGCCTAACAAATTTTGAAGTAATGATGAAAGTGGGAAGATATCTAAAATGTTGATTTTTCACTAAGAAAAATGAGTCCAGGTCTTTCTATATGTTCCACCCATTCACATACCATGAATGGATAATGAAGAAATTAGCATGTCATATTGATTGCAATCATAAGGTGTTAAGGGCCTATCTTTTTCCTCTCAAGGATTCAATGACATAACTGTTTACATTTAATGACCTGTATTGACAACATATCTTCCTCACAAAATTAGACATTTCTGCACTTCATTGATAAACATCATTTAATTTACTTTGACAATTTGTAGATACAAACCCTGTATTGGTTCAAATTAATGCAATGTTTCACCAAGTTTCTGGAATATCCATAATTAGATATTCTCAAATAATCCGAAATGAACGCATAATTACTTAAATAACCCACATATCCGTAGATATAAAATGATATATAAATTGATAGATATTAGGTTATAATGATGGTCCGCTTTAAAAATGGCTTGGCATTTTGTATGAAAGGTCATGCCTTTTTATTCTTATTTATAATTAATTATGTTTAATTATTAACTATTTGATTATTTATTAGTTTGCGTTTGTTACATTGCCACTCTCTTAGAAAGGCTTTGTCCTCAGAGCCTTATAATCTGGTCGCATCGTTCTGTGCAATGTTGTGGCTGACGACACAAGTCGATACGAACTCCTGAGTGTAGAGCATAACTTTTGATATGTGGACAATTCAATCCACCCCAAATTGATTCTTTGTTGAACGTTGCACTGTGTAAGTGAACTGACATCCTGAGAATGGAGTGCACGGGTGTCAATGATTTTTGTAGATTGTTTACGATTCTTAAGATACCGACTGCTATGGTTTGGATGTCGATAGGGAATTTTTTCAACCTTATTTTCTCTTATCAAGTTTGTGGTGTCTCTTTGGATTAATATTTGTGTAGGCTTCTCTTCTACTGGAGCGAAATCTAGAGTGATGATCTGAACTGGGTCGATAAGTGTGCTTTTTATTAGAATTTGAATGCCATTTAGATCTTCAACTAGATAGTTCTAATAATGCTTGCAACAAATAGATGGAGAATGAAGATACAAATTGAACAAAACAAACCACACAGGAATCGGACAAGTATTGCTCAAGAATTTACAGTATCATTCACAATAATAAAATCCAGTGTAGTTTACATAGGAAAAGAATTCAAATGCATGACATGCAATTCGAATCTATCCATTGGATCTGACTATAGCTAACTGACCATCTAACTCATGGTGTCTCAATCAATGTCGGAGTCCAATAGATCAATTCCCAGATGTCCAACAACTCAAACAATCAGTGACATCTAGTTAACTCAGTGCAACTGAGTGTGGTAGGTGGGCAAGGGAACCTACTCCACATGCAACCATGCATTATCCATGCAAAGCTTGCGTTATCTAACTGATTGTGAAATAACTGAAATTAACTGGGGGACAATTGAGACTAACTAATACTAACTCCAACTAACTGAAGTAGGTTGGTGTCAGGACTCCCAGTGGCTCCTAAAATGTAGGGATTGGTCTAGGAGGCGCCCAAACTGATGCATGCACATGCAGTAAGTGGAAGTTAACCTCTAGCAGTGCTCCCCACACTCTAGTGACTGGTACATGTGGCCCCATTAGGCCAATTGGACCCAATTAATTAATTAAGGTTCCTAAGTTAGGATAAATAATCTAATAGACAGTATGGTCAAGGCAGGATTAATAATCCTAACACCCCCCCTGAATCCTAACTTTGAAAACTGTGGGCCCTGGTAACAAGACCATATGTCACCCAAATACAATCTAAAAGACAGAATGTTGCTTAATACAACCAAGGAAAGAGGGGAAAACCTCTTAGGAAAAAACCCCCCTCAAAACAAGCAGGAATACAAATTTTGAAAAAACTTGTGAAAATGTTTGCTACTATTTGCAGCACTATGCAGCAGTAGTATCTTGGTTCTATGCAAGTGAACCCATGAATCCAAACAAAGTGCTTATGTCTGGAGGAATCTTCATCTTTGGAAGAAGAACAATGCACTCAACTGAATTAGAAATATAAATAGTTGCACGATGAAAACTGTACCCATGTAGAACAGCTGAAATCATCTAGAGAGAGAGCAAATGTGCTTGATAATTCAAACCATGTGAGGAACACCCAAGCAAATGATATATTGCAGCCTTGAACAGTAAACCATGATTGGTAAAATCATCCCTAAGTGTTAGGAGCAAGTGTCTAGGCAGATGTAAAATGTCTTCCTCTTTACTAGTTCTATGAGGAGATGAGGATGTGACCAAAGGTAGAGAAGCCCTAGGAATGTGGAGAGCGAATGCTTGAGCTCCATAATATGATATAGCTTCATACATATCCAATAATTCACAAAATCTAATATCAGCAATCTCATAAGAGAAAACTAACATCGAATCCTTAACAGCAAAATTTAAGGAGACTTGCGGTGCTTGATTTGTCACACCAAAATTGATGAAACCTGTTACAAGCAATATTGTAAACTCTTGAATATTAAAACCTGAACCACATATTATCAGATCAGAAAATAAATCAGATCCAAAAAGGTTCATATTAGATCCAAAACTGTGAAGTGAAATCAAATCCCCAACACCAATTTTGAAAGAGACTTGCAGTACTTGTTTCTTCACACCAAAATTGATGAGAACGGCTACAAGCAGTACTGAAGGCTCATGAACCTGAAATATTGAACCAAGTAATATCAGATCAGATCCAAATAAGATCATATTAGATCCAATAAAGTTCATATCATATCCAAGAGTTTGCTCCACCGAGATGGTAGATGTACAATTTTCTCCTTCTTCAAAATTCTGAATATTGGTGCATGCAATCATGTAGAATTTTTTTGGAAGCTCAAGATCAATGAGAGTGAATGGATCACTCCTACAACCTGAAATTATTTCCAAAATATCCAAATATTTACTAAATATAATATCAACAAACTCATGAGAGAAAATTGACATCAAATCCCCAGCAGAACTTTTGAAAGAGATTTTTGGTACTTGTTTCTTCACACCAAAATTGATGAGAACAACTACAAGCGGTATTGAAAGCTCTTGAACCCTAGAGCCAAGTAGTATCATATCAGATCCAAATAAGATCATATCAAATCCAATAAATTCCATATCATATCCAGGATTGTGCTCCACCGAGCTAGTAGATGCACAGTTTTCTCCTTCTTCAAAACCTTTGAAAGAGATTTTTGGTACTTGTTTCTTCACACCAAAATTGATGAGAACAACTACAAGCGGTATTGAAAGCTCTTGAACCCTAGAACCAAGTAGTGTCATATCATATCCAAATAAGATCATATCATATCCATTAAAGTCCATATCATATCCAAGAGTGTGCTCCACTGAGATGGTAGATGCACAGTTTTCCCCTTCTTCAAAACCCTGAGTATTGGTGCATGCAATCATGTAGGATTTTGTTGGAAGCTCTAGATCAATGAGAGTTAATGGATTACTCCTACAATATGATATTATTTCCAAAATATCCAAATAATTACTTATATGCACACCAGCAACATCATGAGAGACAGAAAAATCAAATTCCTCACCCTTTCCTAGAGAAATACCGATAAACTATGCACATAATTTATAATAGAAGAATCACTGGAGAAGTTTTGCATAGAATTGAAGGAGATATTTTCTTCAACAACAGAGATTCGAATTTCTTCTTCTGGATCAGCCATATGAGGAGATGAGATATCAGAGATCTCATACACTTCCGGAGCAGCAGGAGAAGGAGTCACTCCAAGGAGACTTTCTTCAATTTGAATTGACTGTGAGGAAGATTCTGCTTCTTCTTCATCTTGAACAACTTCATCAGAGAGAGTAGAGGCTGAGACTTTTGAGTAAAGAAATCTTGTGGTTCTGAATGTGCTCCCCATATTGCTATAACAATGCTCATTGAGCTTCCCAAATATTATATCCAGTTATATCCAGAGATCCTTTGGGTATTCTGCAAAATCAATAAGGTCTATAAGCAAGCTTTGAGAAAAAGTCCCACATATCGCTCCATAAGCTCTATCACCGTCATTTAGCAAGTCTTTCTCATATTCATAAGACTCTTTACCAAGTCCCATAGATACCTCATAGAGACCTTGTCTCTTCATAGATGCAATCATCTTCGACTTCCATTCTGAATATCTTGTGGATGGAGTAAGAAGAGGAACTGATAATATCGAATCCATATGAAGTTGAACCTACAAAATATCACTGCAAAACTAAAAAAATATGAATTGTTAGAATCGTGCTTTTCCTCTCGACATGAACATATTTTCAGGGTCCGTCACACCCTCTCCACTGCTCTAAATAAATCCAGAGCTAGCAAATCATCATAGGGGACTTTTGTGGAAACCCAATTGCTTCTGATGTTCGATGGGGAGAAACAAGCATGAAACCTTCCTGAGAAGGCTTTGATACCATATTAGAATTTGAATTCCATTTAGATCTTCAAGAAGATAGTTCTAATAATGTTTGCAGCAAATAGATGGAGAATGAAGATACAAACTGGACAAAACAAACCACACAGGAATCAGACAAGTATTGCTTAGGAATTTACAGTATTATTCACGATAATAAAATCTGGCGTTACAATAGTTTACATAGGAAAAGAATTTGAATGCATGACATGCAATTTGAATCTATCCACTGGATATGACTGTAGCTAACTGACCATCTAACTCATGGTGTCTCAATCAATGTCGGAGTCCAACAAATCAACTCCCAGATGTCCTACAACTCAAACAATTAGTGACAGCAAGTTAACTCAGTGCAACTGAGTGTGTTAGGTGGGCAAGGGCACCTACTCGACATGCAGCCATGCATTATCCATGCAAAGCTTGCACTAGCTAACTGATTGTGAAATAACTGAAAGTAATTGGGGGCTAACTGAGACTAACTAGTACTAACTCCAACTAACTGAAGTAGGTTGGTGCCAGGACTCCCAGTGGATCCTAAAATGTAGGGATTGGTCTAGGAGGCGCCCAAACTGATGCATGCACATGCAGTAAGTGGCAGTTAACCTCTAGCAACGTTCCCCACACTCCAGTGACTATTAATTAATTAAGGTTCCTAAGTTAGGATAAATAATCTAATAGACAGTATGGTCAAGGGAGGATTAATAATCCTAACACTTTTTTCCATAAATTGTATTTATAATGACTTTGATGTTTTGTTCTGTATACCTTTTAACTTGTTTTCTAATTGCTTATTTTCACTTTGAATCTTCTTAATAATTTTTTCTTGCATTTTTTCTTCGTCTTTGCGTTTCTTAAGTTATTTATTAAGATTTAGAAGGCATTGATTTTCTTCTTGGTTTTCTAGGACTGTTCCTTCAATGTCTTCATTTGATTTGTCTGCCTTCTTTGTACTCTTTAACTTCTTGATCTTCGTAACTAATATTTTATTATGATTTCTTAATCAATATATTTATTTAGTATTACTTGTTAATGTGTTATTGACTTTTGTAATTTCCAACTTGTGCGCATTTCTTGTGTCGTCATCTTTCTGCTAGAGTTCGCTAATCTGTTGTTGAAGGCGACAATTCTTTGTTTCTTGGCATCTTACTTTTGTCTGAATTTGCGTGATTTTGTCATCTTTGTATTTGATGATTCTGTTTAATCATTTTATTTCTTCCTTATTCTTGACTGCCTCTTTCATGATTTTTTGGTTTTGTAGATTCTGATTGGGACAATTTTTACTCATTAATTCCTCAATTTGAGTAGATAATCTCTCAATACGTCTTTTTAGATAATGTTTCTCCTACTCTATTAATCCTTTAGAAATATCTAGCTTCGTCATGTCCAATCGTAGACGATCATTTGTTTTTTTATAATGTTCTACTTTGTCCAATGCGACTTGTAGTTGGGACTGCAATTCTGATTTAGAATTCACCATAATTCCTAATTTCTTGTGTTCTTTGACGACAGTTGGTTTTCCTTTTGACTGACTTCTTCGACTTGTCTTCCTCCCTTTTGATTTTTGGACGAAATCCTTCTTGACTTTGATTTTTTTCCCAACAGTTGTTACTAAAAATAATAACTATATCTATAATAACAATAAATCAATAAGTTAAATAACCTTCTTATTAGGTTAAATACCCTCCTTCTTTTTTTCCAAAAGTAATTATTATTTTAATAAAATAATAATTACTATATTTGCTTTTATAATAATAATTATCAATTAATTAATATTATTATTATTATTAATGCTTCTCTCTCTATATGTTATTATTAATGCTTTTCTCTCTCTCTATATATATATATATTCAAAATTGACTCTATTAAAACCAATATAATTTAATATTGTTTTAATATATTTAATCTTTTTGAAAAACGAGTTAGGGTTTTTTGAACCTAAGGGATGGTAGGTGGGACGAGTATGTGGATGAATAATAATGGAATCCGAGCAAGGAGATGGGAGATATTTTTTTAATGGAGTTGAAAAGAAAAACCATGTGTTGGTTTGGTTTTTTCTTTTCTTTTTCTTTTGTTTTTATTTTCTTTTATTTACTTTTTCTTTATTTTCTTTTGGTTTTTTTACTTTTTCTTTTCTTTTCTTTTGTTTTTTTTTGTTTTTTTACTTTCCAGCTTTGGGCCACGAGCCTGGAGTTGGAGATTTTTTTGTTCTTCTTATTTTTCTTTTAAATATTTTGGATCATAAACCCAAGGTAATTAAAATTGGGCCACGAGCTTCCAATATAAACAAAATAAACCACTGGTCAACCGAAAAGAATGGCTATGATACCAATGGAATATCCATAATTGGATATTCTCAAATAATCCAGAATGAACGCATAATTATTGAAATAGCCCACATATCCGTAGATATAAAATGATATATAAATTGATAGGTATTAGGTTACAATGATGGCCCCCTTTAAATATGGCTTGGGAATTTTGTATGAAAGGTCATGCCTTTTGATTCTTATTTATAATTAATTATGTTTAATTATTAACTATTTGATTATTTATTATCTTATGTTTGTTACAGTTTCCAGGCTTAGTGTGTGGGAACACGGAAATGGATCCGAGGGATGTGTGGAGACACCTCCCAAATTTTAGGAAACATCGTGGGAGAAGTCAAAGTACCCAACATAGGGAATTCCAACCAAAATCCAAAAAGGTAAATATATAAGAAACAAGAACAAGTCATGAACATGGCCAATGAAAGCATAATATAAATACACATTTTTTGTTCTAAACATTTGATATTTTCTTAATCCAAAGGCCATGATCCTCCCTTTTCAAAGGGGTGTTTCCCAAGAGTTTCTCACAAAAGGGAAATGTCCCCCATTTCTTGGGAGACGTCTCCCCATGTTTCCCTAAAGTGGGAGCACATCCCAGTGTAACATTGCTTGATTATTGTCAATAATATGATAACCATGTCCTAAACTTAAAGCGGTTGACCAATACCCAAATGCTTAGAGATATAACCATGTTCTAAACTTAAAGCAGTTGACCAATAGACCCACTATATATTTTAACCATAACCAAATGCTTAGAGATATACTGCAGTACAACAGTCACTCATACTTCATGGGAAGAAGGCTACTTTTCCATCCATGTTGTCCCTTATTGTAGCTAGGATATGTTATGCTAACAACAAGACATGGGCATAACATTAATACAGTTAATTTGTAGCCCCAACAATTGTGGACATTTGCTTGCTCTCAAATACGTAGCTGGCCTCTCATTCATCTAGGTTCTTTCTTATGTTTATTAAGAGATGGACACATAGTTCTGCGGGTATCTGCAACCCCAAGTGTATTGGAAGCTGAAAGATTCAGATAGACAACTTTGGCTGGCTATTCAACAGACAACTCCAAGAAAATTGATGGTCCCTCTAAGATCAGAAAGAAAGACTGTCAGGTGTCTAGTTTTGGATGAATTTAATATTTACATCAAATTCAAAGTAACGCTTTGGTTCTATAGTAATAGATTCAAGACATGACATAACACAATTTTTTCCATGGTCGTGGTGCCATCTATCATAGACCCACTATATATTGGACATTTTGCATCATGTCAATTATCTATTAGACAAGGATGCAAAATGATCTACAACTCTCCTTCAATATAGGCTCAACCCTGCTCTAACAGGTAAATACAGAGGAAAAATTATCTACTGGTGTGGTCTTCATTACTCATAAGCCATAGATAGGTAGATTAAAAATTTGCTTTTCTAAAAACTTCACCAATCACAACTTTGCCAGCCATAATCAACAAGTAACTAGCTTGGCATTTGAAGATAGCTTGTGGTTTTCTTGTCTTTCTCGTGTGAGCTCTATACTCAGATTTGTTACTGCAATTGTTTTGGAAAAACCAAAGCCTATCCATCATCTAAGGGCATTGTTAAAAAATACCCACCCCACCCTCTCCTGCGCTTTCTCGCTCTACTTGCTATAAGTAAATCTTCCATCTTTTACAGTTGCCAAAAAAGAGTCAAGACAAGGGTTCAATAATTCATATGCATTTGTTAACTCATGGATATCTGAAAGTGCAAATTAAAATTAAAATTAAAATCCTACAAATCAATTTTATATTGAAATCCTCCCAGGGGAAGACTTATTTAGGAGTAATGTAACTTCCCATAGAGTTTCCACTTTGATGACCATACCCAACCTTAGCTATAAAAAGCTAGCCTATTTGAACTATTGAGACTAAAACTGATGTTTACATCTTCATTTTCACAAGTAACTGACTTGGCACTTGGAGATGGATTTTGGTTTTCTTCCCTTTTTCTTGTGAGCTATGTGCTCAGGTTTGATCCTGCCATTGTTTTGGAACAAACAAACCTTTTCAATCATACAAGGGAATTTGTTATCAAATCCCCATGCCACCTTCCCCTGCACTTTCTTACTCCACTTGTTATAGGTAAATTTTCTATCTTTTGCTCTACTTAATTAAGAGTAGCATAATTTCCCATAAACTTTTCACCAGGGTAATTTTTAGGGGAAAAATTTCACCCATTGGCTATTTTTTGGGATTTTTTTCAAAAAATAAATTCGCTATTTGGTAATTTTTGGTCTCTAAGATCGCCTAAAAATATGTTTTTTTTATCGTAATATTAGCCAACATTTACAAATTTCAATAGTAAATTGTATGTTTCATATTTAATATTCGTCTAAATATATGTGTGTGTGTGTGTGTGTGTGTTTTTCAATCCAAAATAATCACCTAGAATACTAAACTTACGTATACTATTAGAATCATAAAAAAATACCCTACTTTCACTTTGATGATAATACCCAACCTTAATTGTGAAAAGCTAACCTATTTGAACTACTGACACTAACACATGTTTGTTTTTAAAAAAGATAACCTATTTTCACATGTTTGTTTGTAATTGTCATCATATGATGAATGAATCAAAGTGCAAAAAAACATACCAAAATTACAAGACTTTCCACTTTTATGACCAAACCCAATGTTAATTGTAAAAAGCTAACCTATTTGATTTTGAACTACTAAACATTAACACCAAGTTTTACATATTCATATTCACATGTTTGTTTGTCAAACATATGATGAATAAATCAAAGCATACCAGAACTACATGACTTCTAAGCAATTGTGAGGAAAATATTCAGTTGTCATATATGCACAAAAATAGGATAAAAAACTGGGAAATAGGATATGCATTCTAGATTTACTTTCAAGGTTCGATTTCCACAATAATGATGTGCCAAAAACTAGAATTTTGGGTTGCAATTATAACTAGGATTCATACATTTTACTTCTTGAGCTTCCTCGTGTGTTTGGGATCTAGCAATATGAAACCAAAAAGACACAGACTGAAACATTATACAAGCCTCAACATTCTCTAATTTTGTTCCATGTACCAATATAACATGAAATTGAGATGAACATTGTTTACCTTTACGGTCCCTCCAAGTTGATTATTGTACTCTCACCAGGGAATGACTAGAAAAATTGAAAACGTCATGTAAGTATAGTGCATTTATTCTCTTGGGATTATCTAGGCTTACCATGGCATTAGGAAAGATTACGGTGACTATAATCAACAAGGAATTCCTATAAAAGTTAATGAAATGAATCATGATATAGAAGGAGAGTTATGCCTTTCAACGTTTAAATAAACTCAATTGCAAGAATAAAGAGCCAAACATAGGAGAAACTTTGTAGACTCTATACTACCACAAACAGATTTTGGGAAGGGATATAACTACCATGGACATAGCGCTTTCAGCCCTTTTATGTTTTTTTTGGGGCCATAAGAAAAAACTCTTAGCGAGATACAAACAAATTTAGTCTTCAACAATGAATCCTCATTCAAAGTTGCATTGCTTATAACTGCACACCATACATAACAATACATTGATCATTATGATTTAAGGGTTCTGTGACTATGCTATGAATATAACCCATGACTATTCAAACTGGAAGCCTTAAAATTAATAGACATACTTATTACTCGGATTAAAACAAAAGGACTTGCAACTAGCCAATGCGTTCATGGCGAGAATAAGAATGTGTGCATTTAATGTCATAGAGGAAATGGCCAGATATAAACCCAACCAATGGCCTTCCACAGAGAAGTATTGATGGAAGTAGTGGTGAGTTTGACTTGAGGAAAACAGGTAGCTCCAGAAATGGGGCCTCCAAATCATGTTCTGTGACCTACATTAGACATGTCGCTTAGACCACCACTCAAACTTTGGAATCCTGAGCCTGGGAATGAGACCTCAATTATCAACTGCTGCACTTTCTCCCACAGAGTTAAGTGTCCACTGCCCAATGAGAACCCTCACACTGTCTCCATTGGCCAGCAATGTGATGCATAAGGGAAATGAGCTTTGCTACTAGGATCATAGGGAAGGGGTTGGCTGAATGAACTATAGATACCCTATTAAGAGTCAGCCCAATATAAAACAATATAAAACCAAATTTGTATACCTGTAACATTTTACCCTGAATCCAAAGCTGAACTGTTTCATGTAGACAACAAGCATACAAGGAAAAAAATGTGACCAGCCCCCTGAAAACCTAAGAAGATATGTGCACCTACTCGATCATTGGTGAAGAAATAGCTATTTCTAAGTTCATGCATAGGTAAGGACTCAAAATGTGTGAGCATAAAATTGGACTAATCAAGCCAAGACGAGGAGTGTCATATGAATGTGTCGGTGCCAACCTCACAATTATTGGCATACTTTCAAGAATACCATTAATGTGATCACTTGAATATTATCAATGGTGCATGCAAATATTATTAAGGGGTTCACCATATTTCACCCACTGGAATATTACGTGATCATGGTCAATACAATTTTCCATCAATAAAACCTCATTTTTCCTCAGATCTAGGAATATTTTGTGTGGGACTTGTTTGTCCTAAAGTCTGCCAACTAGACTATAGGGAAGCAAAGTTTAGGCACCTCAGTATTTAAAGGTTTTTTTTGTTCATTTTCGGATAACAATAAAAAAATCCAAGAATACAAAATCATGTACATAGGAATAAATGATTTGAAAATATTAGATAATTGTATGTATAAGGACATAATATAAAAGATAGAAATAATAATTGTTTCAAAGGATAAGAGATAGGTTCAAATTATAAATGATACAAAGAGGAAACAAACAGTTTTACAATCACTGCATCATATATAATCCAAGTGTTCAAAAATACATTCTAAACATCTTTCTGCAATAATATTCATTTATCTGCATAGGCATTCATACAGAAAACATCCATCTAAACAAAAAAGTGCAAACAATAGTTCAAACATACCACAGAACATTAAATCAATATATAGTTTTAAACCTAGCTCCCATGGATAAAAGAGTCATTCATTTAATGAAAGATGTCCTTACACAGTCATATAGATGTTTAACTGTACACAGGTTCCATGCATATAATCAACCCTCTATCTCCCCATGTTCAAACAAAATTTTACAATATATAGGAAAGGTAAAACCAAAAAAGATTGTCTCTAGATTCACTTTTTTTGGGATTGAATTTCCAAAAATAGAAAAGTATCAAACTTAAATATCTAATTAAACTGACTATGAAATGTGTCTAATCTACACAAATTTTATCATCAAATCAAAGTCTCCTAGCAGCTTCAACCAACGCAGCTATCCCATCCAATGCATGCGCCTTCTTTTGTAACCGGTTGTATTCTTTTTGGACCCGAGTTATTCTTTACTAGGCATGCTAGCTCATCACCTTCTAAATTCTGTAAAACAAATGTATTATTCCCCAAGCTTCTGATGATTTCGAAAGGTCCTAGTCATAGATTATCAAACTTTCCATGTTTTGATTTCTCATCTCTACGTGCATCCCATCTAAGCACCAAATTGTTAGGAAAGAAATTATATTATGTGATCTTCTTATCAAACCTCTACTTTATTTTATCTTTATTTATCTGAGATTTTTTAGCGAGCATCTCTCTTTCTTATTGTAGTTCAATCATCTAAAAAATTCTCCGTGGTACCTCATTTGGTTCTTGAATACTATCTTGCATAAAATTCATGACAAGAAGACCCAACTATACAGGAAAAACTGCCTCATTTCCATATACAAGCTGGAAAGGAGAAGTACCAATAGCCTTCTTTGTAGTGATATGATCAACCCAAAGAGCATATTTCAATTTGATATCCCATGCTTTCTTGTTTTGTGACAAAAAATTATTAATATTGTTCACAACGTTCTTGTTTGTGGACTCTGCCAAGTCATTACCTTGTGGGTAGTATGGAGTTGAATGTTTCAAAACAATTCCATGTTTTTCACAAAAATGTACCATATCTGGAGACTTGAAAGAAGCAGCATTTTCTATGACGAGCTTTCTTGAACAACCAAACCTACTCAAGATGTTTTCCTCCAAAAACTTTATTATGACTTGCTCAGTTGCTCTTCTAATAGGAATTGCCTCTACCCTTTTTGTAAAGACATTAGTGGTTGTTAGAATATATTTGTGTTGACCACTAGAATGTGGATTGATTTCTCCTATGAAATCTAACCCCCACTGTTGAAAAGGGGCTTCAACCGATATAGGTTTGAGGGGAAAAGAAAACAATTTTTGCTTACCTGCAAACTTTTGGCATTCAACACAAGCTCTTAGTTGGGAAAAAACATCTGAAAATATATTTGGCCAATAATAGCCTACTCTCAAAATTTTAAAGCTCGTGGCCTTCCAATAATGGTGCCCACCACAAAATCCTTCATGCATTTCAGTTGTATTAGAATATGCTTCTTCCTCATCAACACATCTGAGAAGAATACCTACAGGATCTTTCCAAAATAGATTTTGTTCAAAATTACAAAAATTCATGGATTTCAACTTTAAGGATCTGAATTTTCTTTTATCAAAATATGGTGGAGATTGTAGAAATAAAATAAAATATACTATATCACTATACCAAGTCGAGTCAGCATACTTCTGAAAAATATGTTCCTTTTCCCTTTCATGCTGAGATTTTTCTTCTTCGGGTGATTCATTAAATACAACATTCAATCCCAATGCTTGGCAATTAGAATTTGTAAGAAACTTAGCCAAACCTTAGCCTTTAACAAGTTTGGTTGGCTTGATCTCAATGTCATATTCCATTATTTTTTTCTATCTAACGGCCTCTTTTTCCTTCAGTATCAGGTTGTGTTAAGATCTCATTTACTGCTGCATTAGGAACATATGCTAAAATTTTTGAATGCAACAAGTAAATTCTGAAAAACTTAAGGGCTTTAACAAGTGCATAGGTTTGCTTCTCCAAAGTGTTATACTTGAGTTCTGAGTCCCTTAAAGTTTTACTGAAGAATGAAATAGGTTGTTCAAGACCTTCTGAATTCTTTTGCAATAGTACCGTTGTTATACTGTCTTCAGTAGCAAAAGAAAAGGTAATGAAGTCTTTAGAAAAATTAGGGCTTACCAAAATCAGTGCTTCTGTGAGAGTTTGTTTTATTCTTTCAAAAGATAACCTTACTTCTGGAGTCCATTTTACTTCTTGATCTTTTCTCAACATCTTTGTTATTTGCTTAACAATTTATGCAAAATTGGGAGTAAACCATCTAAGAAAATTAATTTTCCCAATAAAGGACTGAATATATTTTGTATTCCTTGGAATAGTAATTTTCAGAATTGCTTTCACACGTTCTGGGTCAATTTTAATTCCATCATCTGAGACAATAAGACCAAGAAGTTTTCCTTCCTGAATGGCAAAATGAGATTTCTTTGGGTTCAAGGACAAACCAAACTTTCTACATTTCAAAAAGGTTTTTTCAAGATGCTTAAGATGACTTTCATCTAAATCTGAAAACACTGTTATGTCATCCAAGTAAATCACCACAAATTTATCCCTTTCACCAACAAATGCTATGTCCATAACCCTTTGAAAAGTTACGCCTACGTCCATTAAACCAGACGGCATTTTATCGTACATAAAAGTTCCCCAGGGAGTAGTAAAAGTAGTTTTTTCCCTATCTTCTAGATGAACAACAATTTGGTTGTAACTTGAGAACCCATCTATCATTGATATTCTTTGAGCACCAACTACCCTTTGCAATATATGATATATCTGTTCAGATTAGGAAAATCAACACATAACCTTATCTCACCATTTTTCTTTCGAACGGGAACCAAATTTGCAACCCAAGTAGAATATCAAAGAGGTACTATAATTTTTGCATCTAATAACTTTTTCACCTCCTTTTCAATAACTGGTAACAATACTGAATTGATTCTTCTGAGTTTCTGCCATAAGGTTTTTGTATCGGGTTTCAAAGGAATCTTATGTTGAATTATGCTAGTATCATATGTCATGAGATCCTCATATGACCAAGCAAATATATCTACAAACTCTTTTAACAAACTGATATACTTCTTTTTATTCTCTTCTGACATCAACTTAGAAATTTTAATGATCTTAGGTTGACTTTCAGTTCCGATGTTACAACTACTAACATTCTCTTAAGAAGATTGCATAGTTGGTTTTGCTAAAGTATCATCTTTTAAAAACAATCTTTCTAGAGGAACTAACCCTTTGGAATGAAATTTCCTTTGAGTTCAATAATCTTATGATTAGCAATTGATTGTTCTGTAAAAGATGGAAATTCATCCACATCATCATCTTGTTCTTCATCAATCTAAGAGGTAGAAAACTCACATGTTAATTCCAAGAACTTCTTGATTTCCTGATAATCCCGAAACACCCTCCAATGTTTTATGTTATCAGGTATTGAATGCATGTGCCTAACTTAATTGGGTATCTGAGCTAAGTCTGTTTCAGGATTTTAAAAAATGTTGCTGCTAGAGCCAGAGAATCTACTGTTTGATTTTGATCTCTAGGAATGAAAGAAATATTAAATGCTGAAAAGAAATTGTCCATCAGATCCCATACTTCATTTCTAAAACTTTTAACAACTGTTGCTTTACCTGATAAACATTTCTGACCTGTTGAACCACTAACTCGGAGTCACCAAAAACATCCAGTTGTTGAATTCCCAAATCCTTTGCAGCTCTTAGTTCCAGTACCAATGCTTCATTTTCTGTTGTATTGTTTGTTGCCTGAAATTCCAATTTGTACATCAAACAAATAATCTCACCTTTTGGAGAAATGAGAACAATACCTGCTCCTGCTCCTTCTTTAGATGATGAGCCATCAAAATACATTTGCCATAAATCATCCCAACTTTCAGTATTATGTCGAACTGCTTCTTTCTTTTCCACTTGGATAACACTAGATGTTTCTTCATTACTCAAATGCAACATGCAAGATCCTATATCTTCTTCCACAACATAGATTGGATGATTTGTTGGATTGTTGCTATCACTTACCAAATAAGCTAACTGTACTTCTTTGTACAACCTCCTGTGCTCTCCTCCAAAGATTGGAATAGTAGCATAGGACAAATCCATCTGTAAAGTACCTCCCACTCTTTTTTCCTAGGATCTTCATAGCAACATGCCAAGCTTAGGTGAAATATCAGCAACAACCACATCTATAATAACACTCTTCATAGGTAATTGTGCAAGATTGACAACAATTCATGATAAGGTTTAGTAATGCTCAGAACTAGGGCTTCCATGACAACTTTGGGCATAAGATTATGAGAAGCTCCAGAGTCTAACAAACAGTTGTGTAGCATTTTCTCATGAACTGTTAAGGTGATATAGAAAGGAGGAGGGAAATCTGATTTATTTTCAACTTTGTCAGGTGAGGAAGAACCAACAATAATGGTGGGATGCTCATCTTGTAGGTTTATAATATTAAAAGGGATTTCATTAGCCTGTGATTTTAGCATTTTGTAAGCAGGATCTCTAAATGAAGGTATTTTCATCAACTCTGTTAATGGGATAGGAATATTGACCTTACTTAACTCATATTCGAAATTGAAACCCTGATTATTCTTATTAATTTCCTCCAACTCCGTGAGCTTAGATTTATTAACCCTTTGGTTATGTTTCTTTTCCAATGATGGATCAGGCCATTGTTTGATAGGAGAAACTACTTTCTTTTTAGGAATTTGAGCAACTTGCTTAGCACCATACCTTAGATTATAAGACTTTTTTGGATCTGCCTGATAAATATCAGCTAGAGATGTATAGCTGAGATCATCAAAATATTCAGAATTTTGATAGTGGGTTTTAATATGAAAACTTTTAGATGACTCTTGTTCAAAATGATTGATATTCTGATCTAAATCTTCATATTCTAACTCCTCAACCTCCTCCTCTTCATTCAACAAATTATTTTGGAAAGGGGGTTGAACTCTTTGATCCTCATTATCTTTTATTTATCTTTGAATGTCATTGTTCCTTCTTTCTCTAGGAAAGAATCTTGGAACAAAAGGACGTCTAAATTGATTTGGATTTCCTTCTTGCAAAGGTCTATTCTTATTCTTATTGTCCATTTCTATCCTATTGACTTTTGCAGACAGATTTTTGATTAACTTAGTCATTTCATCCATTTTATCTGATGATTTGCCTGCAGAAGTTAATGGCATCATTTATTTTTTCCCTTTTTATCATGCTCTTGATATTCTGATTGTTCTTTAAGTTTACTTGATGCCAACATATTTGACTCAACTTCTAATGCAGCTTCTTGCATATTTAGCAAAGTTACAGACCTTCTTTCTCTTAATAGCAAAGAAAAATTAGAATCAAATGAATTAGCATACATGAGTTTTGTTGATGTCTCAGAAGGCTTTATTTCAACTAGTATCTTACTATACATCTTATTGAAGTGCTTTGAAAAATCTACGACTGGTTCATTTTTCTTCCTTTTCAAAGCTCCAAATTCAGTGATGTAGTAAATATAGTCTTTTGTATCCCCCATTGTTTCATAAACACCTCTTCTAATGATTCTATCCCATCTATGGATCCTACAAGTGATTCTTTGAACCATATTATGGCCTCTCCAGCTAGGCTCTGAACAAACATCCGCATCCAAATGTCCTTAGCTTCAATGTTCTGATTGTCATCATAACTGAAAAATGCATTCTAGTGTTCCTCTGTCGTTACCTCATGCTGACCATTAAACCTAGGGAGATATTTCTGATAATCACCCCCAGGAAGAGCATAAAGAGGCCGAGGTAGCACCAATGGGGCATACCTTGCAGCCATTATTCAGTCCATATAATTAGGAGGTTGTGCAACCATTTTTGGACTAGATTGGCTTGATTAAGAAGATGAGCTACTGAATTTAATCTGATGAAGTGGGATCCTAACGTGAGAGGAGTGTAAGGTAACACTTGAGATTTTACTGAAAAACCTCCTAAATGTAAAAACTTGGTTTTAACCTCTTCGGACAATAAAGGATTGGTTAAAGCCTGAAAATTTTCAATTTGTGTGACAGGAAAAGATAAATCTTGTTCCTCTTTTTCTTTCTTAGGTTGTGAATTAGAAAAAGGAGAAATAGACTGTGACTGATCAGGTATATCTAAAGATGAAGGATACAGAAATATTCAAGATGAGGTAGAACTCAATTTTTTCCTAGCATCCCTCAGTATCTGCTCAAGATCTGGGACTCCTGGATGTAAAGGAGATGAAGGATTTTCCCTAGTCCCAGCTATTTTAGGAGCCACAATTGCTTTCCTTTAACAAAACATGTGAAAAATGTAGTCTATGAAACAATTCACTAATTATGTTCACCCTCAAAACCAGATCTATTAATGTTGAACCAAGGAAGAACTTCTTTGCTTCCTTCCCCGGTATGGTCGCCAAAAGATGTTTGTATGAAAGTATGTCAACTAGACTATAGGGAAGCAGAGTTTAGGCACCTCAGTATTTAAAGGTTTTTTTCGTTGGATAACAATAAAAATCCAAGAATACAAAATCATGTACATAGGAATAAATAATCTGAAAACATCAGATAATTGTATGTATAAGGACATAATATAAAAGATAGAAAGAATAAATGTTTCAAAGGACAAGAGATAGGTTCAAATCATAAATTATACAAAGAGGAAACAAACAGTTTTACAATCACTGCATCATATATAATTCAAGTGTTCAAAAATACATTCTAAACATTTTTCTGCAATAATATTCATTTTCTTGCACATGCATTCATACAGAAAACATCCATATAAATAAAAACTGCAAACAATAGTTCAAATAGAACCACAGAACATTAAATCAATATATAGTTTTAAACCTAGATCCCATAGATAAAACAATCATTCATTTCATGAAATATGTCCTTACACAGTAATATAGATGTCGAATTGTGCACAGGTTCCATGCATATAATCGACCCTCATGTCTCCCCATGTTCAAACAAATTTTTACAATATATAGGAAAGGTAAAACCAAAAAATATTGTTTCTAGATCCATTTTTTGGGGGATTGAATTTCCAAAAATAGAAAAGTATCAAACTTAAAGATCTAATTAAAATGACTATGACATGTGTCTAATCTACACAAATTTGATCATCAAATCAAAGTCTCCTAGCAGCTTTAGGCAACACGGCTAGCCCATCCAATGCATGTGCCTTCTGTTGTAACCGGTTGTATTCTTTTTGGACCTGAGTTAGCCTTTTCTCAATCTCTTTCTTTTCTCTGATAAGATGAATGTTTTGTTCCTGTGTTATCTTTCTCCTTTTAACTGCTTCTTCTACCACCTTTTCCAGCTCTGAATAATTCTTATTTATTTCTTGCAAATCCTGTTTCAACATCTTATTTGCTTGCATCAAACTATCATTAATTTGATTTACATGCTCATTCTAAAGCTTGAATTGCTCAATTTCCTTATTCTGTTTATCTTTTTCAAATTCTTTCATAAATATATATGATTCCTCACAAGCTTCATTTGCAGTACTGTCTTTATCCAGAATCGCTTGTTCTTTTGAAGGTTCACCATGTTCAAATTCAACTACAGCTTTTCCTTTAAAATCTAAGATTAATGATGTGGTATTCTTCTGTAGGTTTTCCTCATTATCAAAATGATTTGGACAATCTTCAGGAACAAGATCTGGTACCTTTTTCAAATTCTGCTCAATGTTATCCAGTACGTAATTCAGCGCCGATTCAAAAAACTTTGCCCTTTTATCTTCGTCATCATATGATGAATCCTGCACCTCTATGACCTTATTCTTTTTAATTTTTGGGTCCAACACAACCTTCATATTTAATCTTAATTTGTTTACAAGACGAGTCTTAGGCCTTTGATCAACTTTAACAAGTTTCGATGAGATTTCTTTAGGAATGAGAAATTCATCATAAGAAGGATTTAATTCCTGGCCTACCCCAATTGCTTTCTCTTTGACAACATAACTTTCACATGTGTCAAACTCTTGTACTCCTATATGCTTGAATCTACCTTGCTCAATCTTAGAAGGTGTCTAAACAATAATTTCTTCTTCAAGAGTTTTAACTTTGTGGTGATCTTCTATTTATTTTTCAGAAAGAGAATTTGACATATTCACTGCATTTGTATCAGAAGGAGTTTTCGCGACCTTTTTTCTGGTAGGGGCTTGCTTTCTTTCACTTTCTTCACACTCCTTAAATTCAATTTTGAAACCGGACCAGAACATAAAATGAGACCAGGATCTCCCATGTTTCTCTAAATATTTGGCTATTAACAATTTAACCAAGTCGTGATGAAAAATGTTGTTACTCGAAGAATCAGGATGATTATGCACCCTAATAACCATCTTACTTAAACTCTTCAGAAAATAATAGGGTAAGTTTAACCTTTTGGTACATGCTATGTGCTGGAGGAACAGCATGTGACAGAGGTAAATGGTGGAAAACCTCCCCTCGCATGTAATGTATCTTTAGATGATATGCAGAAAGTCATTCCATTCTTCAAGTAAACATGTCCTTTGAATCCCTTGGCCCAATCAGGGTTTCTGTGTGTAGCAAGAAGAAATTGTTCATAGTCTTCATCTATTGATTGTATTTTAAACCATTTCTTTCCCTCGGGATCGATGCTAATCACTTGTGCAATGGATTCCTCTGTTACTAGAAACTCAAACCCACCAATGTTCACCACCAAACCCTTAAAATTCTAAGAGAAATACTTCGTAACCTCCACATTATAATCCCTAATTCTCTCACACAAGGTGTGCCAGCCTGCTTCTTTCAACTTTGCAGTAGCTAATGGAATTTACCTCATCCATTCAATATTTTAGGTTCAATTCTAAGTACATGACCACTAGAATGGGGTTTCTTCTATGAATCCATGATTGAATTCGAAGTTGTAGACATAATTCTAGAAACAGAAATCTCAGAAGAGAACATGAAAACCCCTATTTGGAGATTAATCGTCATTTCACACCCAGTTGATAAGGTACAGAGCATTGAGTTTGAAATGATTCTTGAACATGGAGCAATATTGTTTCTCTTCTAGGTGTAATTCAGAGCCAACTGTCGGCCTTTTAGCTGGAACAAGTCCCAAAAACTAAACAACTGCATCATTATTTGATAGGGTTTGAAAACCTGCACATAACCCTAACTTGGCAATCTGGTAGAGCGCATGTATATGAATGATGAAATGCGCTACTAGGTTGCATTAGAACATAGGATATGTCTAATGAAATATTTCAACCTTAATCTTGCATTTATTTTATTATATGAATAATCACTTATTAATCTGCTAGGAGCTTAAGTCTAAACTAACATATTTCTTTAATGCAAAAATATATTTAAAACGAAATCAAAACAACTCAAACATAGGAGAAAAAGAAAAACAAGGGGAATAAAATTATCTAAGGTAGATGGTAAGCTTAAGGAAAATAGTTGGCAAACCTAAGACTAACAGAACCATGCATCCAATCCACTGAGAAAGGGCATTTTGAGCAGTCCAATTCCCTGTAGCAATACTTATAGGAAATTTTGTGCATGATTCAACACGGTTTTAACCCTCAAACAATAATAAAATAGAGTAAATCTCAATTTTGGGTGGTTTTAAGGTCATAACAACAACAAACAACAGTATGGGCATGCATATGGTTTATAAATCAATTTCAAACCTGTTTTTGACTTCCTAACAATAGTGGGAAACATAATCAAAAAACCTGGACAACCTATATTGAATGAAAAGGAAGGACATTATGATTTAAAGGGACTAGATGGCAATGTATGCATGCAAGTTGATGCTACCGAAGAATCTGTCATAGTAATATCTTTGCATATTCTTTCTCAAATTAAATTTTGTGACAACTGCTTGAAGAAAAACATAAAGACTTAGAACCATTGATTAATTTTGCATACTAAGGCTAACAGAGAAGGTGCATTAAGGGAATAATTACAAGAAAATTTGTAAATCTTTTCAGGCATGTTCGAAAAATGTCATTGGCAGCCTTGTAACAGATGACCAGGCATACAGTAAACCAAGGTTTTGTAACATATTTATCAGGCAACACTATGTTTTGTAGATTACATATAAAACATCTAGCCCTTCTAATTTTGATCAACAAACTAAACATGATATAGTGGTGGAAACGTTCACATTTTAGCACAAAATAATATGATGCCTAATTTACAGAAAGCATGATGCTCCTCAAAAGTCCTTGCAATTTTGACCATGATCAAATTCCATTAGCCATTTCGTGCAGCCTAGGAATTGAATTGTGTTGGAGTATTGAGGAATTTTTCATTGTTGGTTGATTTATGATCAAATTGTGGATCCAAAGAATTGGATGTAAACTTTTGGCATGATTAGTAATAGTGAGGAAACTCTCATTCTAGGCATGTTTTTGTAGATCTCTATGCATTAAAACAAACCTAAGGGAAGATATAGGAAAGGAAGCCATCAACAACAACCCTACATATATTAAGACATAAATTGCACACTCGTCAAGACACTCCTGTAGTAGCAGATTAATATTTGGGGCAGTGAAAAGAGTTTTTTTAGAACCATTGGGTTAGTTCTATGGATGAGAACAAAGGTTGGTAACATAAGGAACAAATATGGGCAGCATCAAACCCTCAATCTCCATAATTTGTAATAGTAACAGGGCCTCTCTTTTGGCTACTACATGGTACCTAGGATAGAAAATTGGCCTCAAATAACAAATCTATGTTCATTCCAAAATCAAATCATATCATTTTCAAGCACCATATTCCAATCATAAAACAAAAGGGTCTGTTGAAGATGCAAAGTGGTTGCAAGTGGCTACACAAAATATTCAATCACTGTAATATCTACGTTAAGATTCCAACAAACATACCCAGTCAGTTTTATGATTGGATGAGTTTCACTCTTGGACAATTGTCATCACTATCATCTTCATACCAAATACCTTCAACACCTACTATTGTGAATTTTACGTGAGGTCCTTCGATACGTATATTTCAATGTTTCAAAATTAGGGTTTCTATCTAATTAAGGGAATCTTCCATAAATTAACACTTACTTGTTAGTTTAATTTCCTTTGTTGATTTCATAAAAAAAACTGATTTGAAATGCAAGTGAAGTACCTTTATAATCTATAACCTCGGGTTAATGTATTTAAGATCTGAAACTCTAATTACCCTAGTGGCTCTTGCTCTTTTTTTAATCCTTTCTTTCTTTTCCCTAGGGTTTCTTGGCTTTGTCCTAAATCTAAGTAGTGACTCCACTCTCTCTTTTCTCTTGAATGGACCAATATCCTTTATTAATCAAAACTTGAGATTCTATTTAAAAATCAGGGACAATTCATTGTTGAATCATCCATGGCTTGTAAATAATTCCATTAAGGTTAAAATACACCATGACAGAATACTCATAACACTCAACCATAATCACATGTATGTCATATAAGTGTTGGGTAGCAAACCATTGATTTACCTTGAAGAAAACATCACCCAAAACACATGAAACCAATGCCAGTAGGGTTGGATCAAGCTAACCAAATGCTCATGGGAGAAATTAAACATAAGGTAATTGGGACCTTTCATTTCCCCTTGAACTAGAACGGCTAAAGTGAAGGTTTGATCTCCCCACCACGGGTGAACATGAGATCGGCCTCGGGGGAGACGGAGAGGCACATGGATAGGCCCTTCCACACCTCATCGCCCTCTTAGGATCTTTTACATACACGTGTCTCATATTCACACTCGACATTTTCCCCACTTGCACCCTCGTGCATCCTTCATTCGACGGTAGCATTCTTCGCTCAGGAAGGTGGCCGGTACGATCTCTCCGATCAGGGTTACTTCCTCCGGACACAGGACAATGATGAAATTGATAGGGGCAATTTGAGGGAGTGATATGAACCTCTATGGAATACAAACTAATGATACCGCCTCTCTATGTTATATGGATGCTCACCCGCTCCATGGGAACGCCACCCTCGAGCCTGTGGAGATTGGTTTTCAGTTTCTGCACTTTGTATGGTGGTGGGGATCTGGGGAAGAAGGGATACTTCTGTGCAAGGTCATCACTCTCGAGCTCCCTCATGCTTCAAACATCATGGGTAAGAATCCATTAATTCCTACATTTGGTTTTCAGCTTCATCTCTAGATCTTTCGGCTTGTGACTCCTTTGTGGGCCACCTTTCCTTTTGCTTTCAATACTGTTGTTTCTCCTCCCTATCACTCCGTTGGTTCTGTAGTGCATGTCCCGACATCTGTTTACTACCTTCCCTTGCAGTTATCCCCCTCACCCTTCAACATGCCTCCCCATAAGCACTCCTGTGTCGTTTCTTCCCCTCCTGGGACCAACAATCGAAACCCGATGACTCCTCTCCTACGCTTCCAGAGAATGATAGTGGATAAAAGCAAGCGCTTTAAACAGGAATTTATCGAACATGTCCAAGCCACCATCCAGAATGCTGAAAAAGAAATGGAGTTGGATGGCTCATGCCTGGGACTTGAGGAGATAAAAAAGGAGTTTAAATACTTAGTCCATGACCATGTCACCTCCAGAGGCAGACTTTCCTTATATCAGAAATCGCTAGATTGACAATGGTCTCAGAATTTTATCCTGGGCAGAACCCTAGTGGAAAAAGACGAGCAGCACATAGAAATCCTCCTCCAACAAGACCAAATCATGCATATCCTGCACAAAATCATGGACAACCAGGTTGAGCTAGCCAAGAAATTGGGCCTGAAGCTCAAGCCCCATGAGAACTTTTTTGACTGAATATGTTCTTTTTTAGTCCTATTTTTTTTTGTCTCTCTATGCTTTCTTAAAAACTGCTTTTGTTTATGGTTTTTTACATGCTAGTGGATGAAACTTTCCTAAGAAATATCATGAATTCTCAGTCTTTCTGGTTTTGTCTTGTTTCCTATCAACGGAGATGGCCAGTCTGACCTCCAAGTTTGTTTTCCCAGAAATGGGAAGGCTTGGTTTTTTATGTAATTTATGTTCTATGTTTATCGATGGTAATAGAAGGACCTACTAGTTTACAAAAAAAAAGAGTGAAGGTTTGATCACAGTCAAATCCAAAAACCAAGCTAAGGAGAATCGCATATCTTTTTTATGCATAGTTGGGGGATCTTGGCTCAATATTTCACTGAAATGTTTGTTAATTGCATGTACATTGAAGAATGTTGTTCTTCTGCACTTTCATTCAATCTACCTACATGCCCTAAATTTCTTTAACAACTTCATCTTCATTTAGTTTGCAAGGAATCACCCATCACTCTTATTTCTTGACATTTTCCAACACAATATCCTCTTGGTTAATCAATTTGACAATACCACCTCTTATCGGATACAGAAAAATACATTGGGGTAACCCTTTAATTGCCAGTCATGAAGAATTGGGAAGAGATGACGATTAAGGAGTAGTGTTTTAACCTGGACACGATGCATGCCTTTGTTTGACATCCAGGCCCATGAGATGAAGGAATCCATATTTAGTTTACACACATGGGTCATTCCTTAGTGGGGCTGAGATAGTTTCAATGTTTTATGCGCCGTGTCCTTAGCTTATTCGACCATGGTTTTGTGACATGGGACCATTCCTTTGTTGGGATTCCCACATTTTGGACTGTAACATCATTGAACAAGCTTTCCATCCTTTCATAGCTTGTAGTATCATGTCATAAAATATTCTCATCTCTCAAATTTCTATCTTATCACACTCCTTTTATTTGTCTCTCTTACTTCCCTTAAAACATTTTGTAGTTGAGGCACAAGTCACAAGAGATGCAGAGTCTTCTCAATAGAGGCCACAATTATTGTTGGAAATTGGAAATCAAATGCATGAATCAGTTTTCTTTGCTAAGAATGCCACAACATAAAAAATTTCCCATCCCTAGCTCTCTTACATCAAAAGATAGATCTATAATCAGTGTGTACGCCATATTTAACCTTCATCCCTCTCCTCCCAATGCACTGGTCCTACACTGAATTACATTTGGACCAAACACAATTTTTTTCCTGTGGAATTTATGGTATGCATTACACAACCATATCCCAATGCACACTATGATAAAAACTCGGTATACAATGAAGAGTGTCAGGGATGAGGCTTATGTACCCTATTTCCATTTGACTTAGATACGTGGGAAACAAAGCCATCTCAACTGAGATGAGAATGAAGTGTTAATGAGAAATAAACAACACCACTAATGGCCTTGCTTATGGTAATTGTGGCAGACAAAAAAAAATATTGATTGTTTCTATGTGTAACAAATGACAACAACAAGTACTTAAATGGGATTCAAAAACGATATAAGTACAAAGTGCGAGTGCAAAAGCAACTCCTATAGCAACGCTATCAAAATCAGATAAAGATAATGGCTCCATTCTAACTGCTGCTATGAAGGGTAGGATAGTCCAGATAATGGCAGAAATTGATTCAATGTTGCCCATGGGAAATACTTTGTCAAAGTCATGGTTCACTTAGACCAATTTTCACAAGATTTGGGAAAGAGTGATGAAGTGGTTTGATTAAGCCATGCTCTTATACCAATACACTTTCATTTTCACTGTCATAGGGATTGAATTATTCAAGTGATTGCCATATTGGGGAGACCACCCTCATTGATCATCAACTTATCTCCTCTGCCATTTCATAAAGAGCCAATAAGACGCTCATTCAAAAGGAAAGTTTTATTTTCTTTGTCTTCAACATGTAATTTGTGGCTATTAATTGGACAGTTTACAACCTTCTTCCCAAACCACAAGGAACTGAAAGTTAGATTGCATTATTGCACTTCTTAAAATAGAAATTTTGATTATTGGAGAAACTAAAACCTTCCTCACATGTACCTTTCTTGTGGGTTTTCTGAGTAAACTTCAGATCTATTTCCATATATACTCCTCAGCATCATTGTGCACAATTTAGGATATAAGGAGACCAAGTAGTTATATAACCTTGGTTAGGTGTTTAGATAACATGCAACAAATATTTCATTGTTTGCAGTCGAATGGAAATTTTATGCACGATGTATCTATTATTATTATTATTATTCACATTTGTACCTTGACAAGAGCCAAACTGCCAAACCCATAATTCATTTTGACCAAACCGTAGGAGAAACCATCAGGTGAAGTTACATGAAATTACATATAGAATACAAACAACCTGAAGAACCTCTGGAATTGGTCATCAACAGAATAGGCTATACTTTACCTTGTAGAGGGTGTTGATGCAAGGGAAATTCTACCCTTAGATGATATTGCACTCATGAGAGCACTGATATTGTGACCTTGCTCAACCATGGAACCACTCAAGTGATTCCATCAACTAATACTCAAAAATCCAATAATGAGAATATTTAGTGATAAAGCTCAAGGATTAAATGGTATGATGAACATGATTGTGTATACATATCATTACCTTATGTACCACCTAACAAGCATTCAGGAAAGTTAAAGGGAAATGATCCTAATTTGACAATAGGTTAGACAACCCTGGTGGCTAGAAAAAGGATGATGTTGTTTTAAGTTTTTAACAGACCCAAACCCATGGTGTATATATACTATTATATTAATAATATTAATGTATCATGTTGAACACTGGTAATGTAAAAGAACCAGGCTGTGGATTGTCAAAATAGATTAGCAAATTGTTTTCATAACATCTCCCTCAATATTATCTCCGTCGATACTTACATTCCCAAGAAAATAACTAATGCAAGGTATTATATTCAATATTTCTATCATCTTATTAATATCTTTAATAAGTTGCCATAACTCCTTAGTTCTTCCTGCATTCTTCAACCCCCCTTCAGTGTTGTGCTTGGGTTTCCTCTAGTCCATCTAGTTGCAGGGTCAAAACCCATGAGCACTACTATAAAAGTGACTCCCAAATGTGTTGTGAAAGAGCTTAGGGTATGCCATTAAGTTTGACTCCCACCCATATAAGATAAACACTCGTGATTGACTAACAAGAGATAATATCAAAGATATAACCCAAGCTCCTAATCCTTCAAACATAAAGATGAATTGGGTAAAACTGATTTGAAACACAAAGGAGAAAGCACATAGATTCCTACATATTGTGAATTTATATCATATTTCTTCTCTACTCTACTTCTTTGATTTCATTGTATATGTGTCACCCCTTCTTTCTCGTGAATTGACAATTTAGGACAACATATGTCTTCTTCCTATTGAGAAATTTGATTATGTGATTTATCATTTCTTTTCTTCTTGCTACATGTCTTCTCTTCTCCATCTTTGGGATCTATTTAAGGCTTTGTTGGTACTTCTCTTCACAAACCTAGTCAAGCTTCTTTCTCAAAAATTTGAGGGACCATGCTTAAGTGTCAGTATCAGCCTATGTAGGTATGGTTGACTTATGTGGTTACCTACTATAGTCTCTCTTCGTTGACAACAATAAATTTCTTCCTTGGAAACATATTTGATATGGTCGGGGACATGCTTTCATTGAAATTGCAGCTCTTTCTGAAGCTTCTTAAACGGTGGAAGCTCAACCAATGTCAGGTTTGCCTTTTTGTTTCTTGAAGCAACTTACTTTAGTTAATTTACAATTAAACTTTATGCTTCACTACTATATGAAATCCAAAGTGCTAATAATGATTCACCTTTCAAAACCTTGATCTACAAACTTCAATCAACTAAAATTGTTAATTCAAAGTCCAAAATTACCTCAGTACCATGTCACTCTCATACCATATGTATTTTTAGTACACGGGAATACGAGACAATTAGAAATGAACACATAAAACATATCATTTTATTATCATTGATCCAATTGACACAATAGGGTTGTTCACCTTTTTTATACCACTAAGATAGTTGTTCACCTAATTTAAATAAATCCCCTACAAACTAATGACCCGGTATCATTTATTAAACTGATATTACATAGAATTCCTACATTATAGAGAGTTAATTATTCTAACATTCAGAAGGTCAACATCCTCAATCAACTCTACAACATTCGTGTGACCTCTTAGTTAATCACCTATTTTAAATCAATCCCCTACAAACTAATGACCACGTATCATCTATTAAATTCACATTACATATAATTTCTACATTATTGAGTGTTAACTAATCTAACATTCATAAGGTCAACAACCTCAATCAACGCTGCATCTTTCATGTGACCTCGCAAGAGGGATGAGAGGTTTCCCTTAAACCCACAACCTTCTTGTACTCCTACAAAGGATGGGGCTACAGAACCTTTCAACCCTGTAACTTGCTTGTGATACTGCAAGTTGCAACAAGTTGTGGTTCCATTGACCCTTGTGAAATTTTCCTCTCATTGGGTTTAGTGACCTCACGGAAAAAATATTCTCATCCAGGTTAGATTAAAAGTGCATAAAATAAGAACTTACATCTATTTACCTAGCTATTCTAAGCACAAATTATGGGAAAAAGTGTTAATGTCAATTCTATGTAAGCTCAATACTACAAATATATCTCCTTAAGCCTTTCATTGCTAAGTCTATCTCCTATGTCTTTAATTTGATAAATGTGGGAGAAAACATATTCCCAAAACATAGGGAATATGTTTTGGGAATATGGCATTCTACAAGGCAGGGAAAGTTGAACAAAAGACAATAACACTAAATTAATGCATAAAAATAAACAACATAAAGATGGCTTAAATATTAATGCACCATTTTGTCAGAAGTCAATTTCATTTCCATTTTATAATGCTTGCAGAGCCACATACATACACGAGGCTACAAAACCTTTCAACCTCGTAACTTGATTGTGTTATTGCAAGTTGCAACGAGTTGTGATTCCTTTGGCCCTCGCAAAATTTTCCTATTGCTTGGTTCAATAACCTTGGGAAAAAAAAATTCTCATCTGGATTAGATTAAAAGGTCATAAAATAAGAACTTAATGTCTATCACCTAGCTACTCTAACCATAAATGATGGGAAAAAGTGTTATGTCATTCATATGTAAGCTCAATACTACAAATGGATCTCCTCAAGCCCTTTATTGCTAAGTCCATCTCCTAGGTATTTGATTTGATAAACATGGGAGAAAACATAACCCCAAAATATAGGAAAAATATGGCATTCCACAAGGCATAGAAAGTTGAAAAAAAGGCAGAAACACTAAATTAGTGCATGAAAATCAATAATTAAAATATGGCTTCAATAGTAATGCACCATTGTGTCAAGATGGCAATTTTGTTCCCAAATTATAAAGCTCACAGAGCCACATACTTGTAACCCCTTTCTCTGCTTGGGTGAAAATATATCTGCTAGTAACACCCCACACACGATGCCAACTTTTTTTCTTACTGATCTCTTTTCATGCTGGCATCTCCCTCGGAAATTTTGTATCAACACTCTTTTTTAGAGAAAATTTAATTGGTTTAAATGACCTCCTCAGCAGAACAACCAAACTTTTAGAGTTCATAATTATTTATTCAAAGAATGGGAATCCATTTTGTCCTCCATTATCAAGCAGAGAAACAAGATTCACCTTTGATTGGATTTCTTGTTATGACTAGTATATTCCAATGAGACAAGTGTTGAATGTAGTCTTGCTGCAAAGAAGCAACAACATTATATTGCTGGGAAAATAGAGTATAAAGTAATTTCACTGTAAAACTTTTCTTCCAGGCCAATTATTTTAATGGACAAAATAGAACGAAAACTTTACAGAACCAAAAGTGCCCAAAAATGTTTAAAATACAGTTTGTAGATGAATTACAAAAGAATTTACAATACATTCTAAAGGGAAATACCCAGAAGCGGACGACCTCTGCCATGTGCATGTAAGAATAACAAATGCGCTAAGGAAATCCAAAAAGTGTTGTAGAAGAAAAAATACAAAATATTATGCGTGCAAATTGTTGTTGTATGAAAAATATCCATTATAGTAGGCATTCAAACATGAGGAATACAAAAAATACTTGTAAAAATTACAATTAAGTTATAAGTTTGCTTATCAAAACCAATGCCCATCCTTGCATAATACAACAACAGAATACCCACATGTAAGATTATACCGAGTGTCGTACAGGACGACCAATAATCTTGCACTGCTTAGGAAGCAAAGAAGTTGAAATAGGCCCATTTAGATGTCGAAGCTCACCATCTATCCCACACCCTTGATGATCATTTTTACCTGGTTTAAGCTTTACTGACTTCACCTACAAAATTTGACCAAAATGAAATATAAGAAACACTAAGAAAATATCTATTTAGTATTATTGGATCATTTTCTTATAAATTCTACAGAAGGCACACTTAGATGATGCATTTGTATGGGATGTCAAAGACATGCAAGACAATAATCTCAAAATGGTTAGAAGTAGCAAACCCTGTCATATTCTATTATGCTTAAACCCTGAAAATGGATACATGATTATATTATTTTCATATAAATTGTCCAAAATGCATAACCTCACAATAAGATGGTACATATGTGAAAGTTTCCATAATAACATTGCAATACTGTTGAGTTGCGGGTAGGGTTTGGATTGGAGGACAATGGCGGATGTTGGTGTTGACTTTAGCCGGGGGATGGATGTGGTGGGTTTGAATACCTGATCATTGGTGCGGCTGACACGACTGACGATGGTGTTTTTGTTGGGGTATGGTTTCACATTTTTCGGGGCTCTTTGCTGGAGGACTGCGGTGGCTTTGAACTGTGCCTGGAGAGAGTTTTTAGGATGCCATGGAGGAACATGAGGTTGATTATTCCTCTAACACTGTTTCTGAGGCCTTTACTTTTAATTATCAAGCCTCTGGGAAGGGTGATGCCATTGGCTTGATGGGGACAATGGAGATAGGGGGGTCCAGATATCCCGGTTGACATGTCAGTTGTCGTTTCTCTTGTTTCTGAGGGGGGTTTGGACTTTCTTGGGTTTCTAAAAAACCCTATGGTGACTTCCTCTCTTGGGTTTACATGTATGGTGGGGATTACTAGCTATTTGTTGGCCGAGGGTAGTTCTTGTTTTGCTGGTGGGGTGCATGCGGCAATAGATGGTGTCGTGGACCTTGGTCTGTGATTCCTTCCAGAGCTACCACTAGTTACTACAAGGGAGGTCACGAGGGTTTTCCCCCCTCCCTCAAGGACTCTAGTAGTAGGTTCTTTCTCTCCATCAAACAGTCCAGAGGCTTTTTCCCCAAGTTATTTCCTTATTCCTGTCACGAAATCTGCGGTGGTTGTTACAGAGACGGAGTATGCTGGTGGGCTCCCTTCTGGTTTGTGGGTTGAAGGTATTTCTTTTGGGTTTTCTAGAGTTGTTACGTTGGTTTCTCAAGTTTTTACTCCATTTTCCCCCTTTTGTAGGTTTTCTGAAGAAAGATTGACCTCGCAAGAAAACCAAGTGTTTAAAGTTATAGTCTCAGGCTTATAAGTTGGTTTTCGGTGATGATGTTCATATGGACAGAGTGGTAGAGTTCTCTGACCTTATTGTACTAGGCAGGGCTCGAGGGCGGCAATTTGGCTTACCCTTTTTGATTTCGTGGGCCACAAACTCTTGGGGTGGCCTTATATCGTCAATACCCAGAATTACCAATTTGGCGAGAGGGTGGTTTGCTTTTGTCTTTGCTTCTAAGGAAAATGTGGATTGGGTGATAAGCAAGGTGTGGTGCATGGCCGGTATACCCGTGGATCTAAAATTGTGGAATCTGCTCTTCGATGCAAAGAGGGAGTTCATGGAAAAGGATCTTATATGGGTTCGACTTCCTGGATTCCCCATGGAGTACTGGATTGAGTGTCGCTTCAAAATGTTGGGTGACTATTTGGGTGAGTATGTTACAGTGGATTTTTCTTTCCAGCAGACGGGGAGGTGGACTATGGCTCGCATCAAGGTTCGCTTGGATTTAAAATTGGGTCTTTTGGCTGAGATTAAGATCAACACTCCTTATGGGCCTTTCTTTAAGATGTTGGATTATGAAGGTGTTCCTTTTTGTTGCCATCGTTGTCATGAGTATGGTCATTTGGTTTCTCATTTCCCACTCCCATTTAAGGGGAAGCCTAGTGTTTCGTCTTAACTGACGATGGTTGGGCCATCTCTTGAGCTAATGGGACTGGATGCTCTAGGTCGTGGTTTGGAGGAGCCGAACATTGTGGGTGTTGCAAGGTCTCCCAGGGTTGATGCAGTTGGTGTTGTGCTTAGTCAGTCTCTACCTCCAATGCATTCTCATCCTCCTTTGGATACGACATCCTCAGGTATGTTTACTACTTCTTCCATTTAGGTCACTTTTTGCTTAGATTTATGTTCTATGGGTATGGATTTGGGTGGGGAGGGTGTTGTGTCTCCAAGGGATGGGTTTCCACATCCTCCCTATGTAGCATGCACGATTGCTGAGAATCGTTGTTCTTATCCCCCTTCTTTAGTGACTCCACTCTCCTCATCGACAAGTACTTCAAAGGGTCGAAATATCCATTACATTCTCAGGAATAGAGATGTACACACTCAGGATTATTTGGATGGTGGGGTCTCCTCTCTTGTGTAAGGGTCATTAGGCCTTTCTCGGGGGCGTGGGTGAAAGTATCACTTGTATGTGGCTCAAGAAAGAGCTAAGAGGGAAGTTGCATGTGGAAGTCAGTCTTCGATTCATTGGGAGCTTAGAGCAAAGACAGCCCTGGAGGGGGGTTTGTCATGAAAATTGTATCCTTCAATTGTCGAGTGTTACTGAGCCCTTCCAAAAAATCGTCACTAAAGCGCTTAATCGATAATTTGGCACTTGATATTGTTTTACTTCAAGAAAATTTGGGGGCTTCCGAGGTTGTGGTGGGACCTTAAAATATTTGCTTCCTGGATGGGAGTTTGCAGCTATTGATGCTCGTGGAAGGTCCAGGGTCTTTCCTCTGGCTGGCGGGTGAAGATGTGTAGGTGTGAAAAATTGTGGAGTATTCCTTTTGGCATTGGTTTGGAGGTGTTCATTCTTGATTTGGGTCATGTATTAATGGTCCTCAATATCTACGACCCTTATCAAGATTGGGTTCTTTTCTGGGATAAGGTTTTTAGAAACCCTCTGTTGGATGGACAGGTGTTCATCCTTGGGGGGGATTTCAAATTCTCTTTCGGGTCGGGGGAGGTGTTGGGACCGCGGGTCATTCCTGATGTTTTGAAAAATTATTTATTGAATGAACTAGTCTAGAAGGAGTTGTTGGATTTTAACCCTGTAAAGTTGCTTCCAACTTGGCGGAATCGATGATCTGGTGTGGATCGGGTCGCGAAGCGTTTGGATCGCTTCCTGGTGGCAGAATGTTTTGTGGACTCGCTGGATTTGATTAGGCGGTGGGTGGATGATGGTGGTGATTCTGATCATTTTCTGATTCTTCTGGATTTCACTGGGTGGGGGAGAAAGACTCTTAACCCTTTTAAGTTTAATCTGAGGTGGCTGGAGGATATTTCCTTTGGTGAGCTTGTGAAGTCAGAATGGGTGCCTTTTGTTATGGAGAGGGATAGTTTTGTGTGGGCACACTTTATGAATAATTTGAGCCAGGTGAAGCAAGCCACTATTTCCTGGGCTCGTTTGAAGCGGGAGCGGGAGGTGGTCGAGTTGCGGGACTGTGAGACTCGACTCATAATTTTATTAGAAGGGGTTGATTCTAGTTTTGGGTTTGGGTCATCTAATACTAAGGAGGAAATCTTGCTTTTGGAACGTCAGTGCCGACACATTCTAGGAGAAAATGAAGCGGCTTGGAGATTGAAGAATCGGGCGCTGTGGCTTTTGTGCGGGGATGAGAACACTAAATTTTTTTAGTATTTTTCTAAAGGGAGGAAGCTTACAAAAACTATCTGGGGGTTTTTGGACACTCCGAGAGAAAGGGTTTCCTCTTTTGATGGTATGGAAAATATGGGGGTACATCACTTTAGCAATCGTTTTTAGGAGAGGCCAAGGGACATTATTGCGGAAGTTGTTCATTTTGCTCAATTCTTTCCCAACACTGCCACACTGCCAATGTGCTCATCAATCTCTCAGCAACACTGCCACCCCTGAGCTAGGCATGATTCCCACAAGGAATAAGGGACACTAGCAGGCTCACACGTAGCCAAGGATACAACAAAACTCAGCCAAGCCAACACAGTTGGGTTTATCGGGCTAGTCAGACCAAAGCACAGATGCATACACAGCAAGATACACAATTCTGGGTTGAGGAAAACAGTTTTGGCAACAAAATGAATTTCCAAGATGGGTGAAAACAACCCCCTAACAAAAATTCGATTTCCAGGGACGTTTTGGCCGTACCGTGGCCAAAACGGACTCAACAACACCCAAGAAAATCGTGGTCTCTTCCTCAATCCGCTGGGCATTACCAAAATGATTTCCAACCTGGAAAATGATGGGGAGATGTAGCAAAAATTGTGGGGGAAGAAACCCACCCACGGATCATTACCAAAATGAATTCCCCAGCCTGGGGAAAATGAAGAACATGACTGAGGAAAAAATAGCACTCCTACGTGAGGAATAAAATCAGTTGCGTGAGAGTGAGAGTGATCCGCTTCGTTCTTCCATGTGAGGGATAATGGGTGAGAGATCTCCCTTGGGCATGCGTGGAGGAAATGGCCTACGACCCTACCCAGGAATGACGGATCCACCCACCTCTGCGGCTTCCCATGCGTTACGTCCCTCAAGGCAATAACTGCCCCCAACTAATTCCTGTAGAATTTAATTGGTTGGTGAATAAGACAAGAAAATATGAGTAGGACAAAAAGGTGGTTGACATCTAGATGGGTTCTTCTCTTGACATGTGGATTTTTCCCATTGGCTCAAGGTTAAACATCCCCCCGCCTTTATCCTTAGGAAATCATGCCCCCGTCTCTTTAATGTTGCATTGACATAGCTAGTTGTGGGTATTTTATTAATTGCATATTTACACGATGTAGAAATTATATTGTGCCATCAACTAGCACGATAACCATCGACATCGCTTTTAATTGCCAAAACGTAGAACACTAAATCCATGGTGGGGCCTTTTCCTTGAGCTCCACAACATGATTTATTACAATATTTACATCATATATATATTTAATGCAAATGGGGTCAAAACCAGAGTGTTACAATATAGCTCTGAAAAAATCCAATGTTGTGTGGAAAACCAATTTTTTAACTGAAAGTTCTCTTCACACCATAGAGTTTCTAATCCCCCATAGGATCCTCTAGCACTGATAGCTTTTCCAACGTTCAGTTTCCATTTATTTTTGCTTATGAGAAGGAGAGATTCCTCCTAAATCTTGGTTTCTTGGAGCAATAGGCTTTCGGAAGGAGGCATTTTCATTAAATCTCTGACTGCTTCAACTTTGATTGGATTTACCAATCCCCTACAGTTCCAAGAGGTAATATGCATTACTTACCCAGGGGAGAGGGATTAATTACTCCCTTAGGGGGCCTGGTTCTCTTATTTCGACCGTATGACATTTCGATAGTGGCCTGGCTTCCTTGAGTCTTAATCATCTCAGCCTCTTCTTCCCGAACCTCCTTCTTAGACTTCCTACCAGCCTTTTTGGATAACAACTCAATAGAATCATCATCAAAATATCCAGAGCTGATAGCTTGCTTCTTCCGAGTAATGTCTACATAAGAAGGGGGAGAGCTTGCATCAGTAGGAGAAGAATGGGAGGGACCTTCATCCCAGGGAGAGACCGATATTGAAGGACCAGCTTGATCTTTTGAAACTATATTTTCATCAGCATCCAACTCAGGCCCATCGAATTGGTGCATTTCACCTTCTTCCAAGATAGCTTCAGGAGCACTAAGAACATCAAAGAGATTGGGAGAAGCTATGGGGGTGTCAACAACCTCAGAAGAAGGAGGAATTTTCCTAGCAGCAGAGTCACCAAACACCGATTTACTTTCTTTTCCTTTCTTCCTAGGACCTTGATTGGAGTTTCCAGTTTTTTGGACTTGGGTCCATTGATCTTCTTTCTCATTTACAGTATCCACTTCTGACTTTTTTTTATAGTTTCGGGTAAAGTGGCCATAACCATGTCAAAATTTGCCTTTAAACAGAATTTGTTCATAATCCAACTCCTGAATATAAGACCATTTTACAATTGTTAACTTGATTGCTTCAGGTAGGTCAACCTTCAAGTCAACTTCTACACATATTCATGCACAAGAAAACTGATCTTTCCTTTAAGCCTTGTCGATGTATTTACCAAGCTTATTCCCAATGGTTTCCAAGGATTTAAAATTCCAACAATGCAAAGGAAGGTGCGAGAGTCTTACCCAAACAAGGACAGCAGACAGGACATCTTGAGTAGGATCGAAATCAGGGGTCCATTTGTTCAAGTAAATCCCCTGAGGGCCCATGAAATATGGACCATTTCGAAACATAAGGTCACGGTCTTCTGTAGAGTCGAATACAAAGACATAGTAGCCTCTTCTTACAAAATGGCTTCAGATACCATCAGAGACTAAAGGCCTCCATTTTCTCTGTACCCAACCCTCAATAGCCTTTGGAGAAGGCCAAAGGCCAGTGAATTGACCAATGAACCCATGAACAGCTAGATTTAGTGCAGAATGACAGATCCATTCCGCAGGTAACTCAACCGACAGGATATCAACTTTCTTGACAAATTTATGAGAAGGCCCCCCATTCCTCTTACCACAAGAAGCTATCAATCTCTTGAAAGCTTTGATATCAAGAGGAAGAGGCAGTGGAGGGACCACTCCAGAATCCATGAGGTATGTCCACCAGAACAAGCTTGAACATCGCCAAGGGACACAAAAAAGGAAGCCCCAAAACCAAAGGACCCTACAAGAGCAATCAAACTCAGACAAGAGCTTCAACCACCAGGAGAGACCAGAACGAGTGAACCGACCCAGAGATCAAGAAGTGAAACCATTGATCCAGGAACAACCACCAAATCCTCCACGCAGCCAGAACAAAATCCTACAAAAAAATACACCTTGAACCAGGACACCAAGGCCAAGGCACATCCCAGGTAAGAGAAAAAAGATTTACAACAATCAACACGAGCCATAGAACCATGAGCAAGGACCAAGTCCAAGTTGGGCGAGAGCCACCAGACCTACAAAAAAAATTAAGGTTTCTTGAAGCAAAATTCAAGCAGGTCCCTATGATCCACAATATATCCTGCAAGCCTCAATCAGATCCTCCAACTCACAAAGCTAAGAACTGCAAAAAAAATTCAGATAGCCAAAGAAAGTTTAAAATCTTCTTGGAGCGATCCTAGTATATTTGATTATATATATATTTAACCTACCACCTAGTCCTACTATCATTCATATTCATGAACTGCAGTGATTGACATGACATATTGTATTCATAATGTTGGAAAGAGTAAGAACTACACATGATCAGAAAATGCAAACCTGACTTTTGGATTCCACAAAAACTTCAACAAACAGTACCACACAAGAATATTGCAAGCAAAGTCACAAAGATTTACTAGTTTCATATAAATATGGACTAGACAAAAGTGAATGAATTAGAAACAAAAAAATATGCAACATCAAGAGGCCAAATAAAAATAACAGTAGAAATGTAAGCAAGGAATAGAAGTAGAAAAGTCCCTACAGGGCATAAACTGTCACAGTATTTAAAACTGTTAAGAAAAAATGGAAAATAAGGAAACATTCTGAATGAATCAACTGACTCCAAAAAAACTATTTACCCAGAAACTGTCTTTACTTGCCTACCATTTGTATAGGCATACAGAGAGCTTCAATGTGAAGTCCTTTCTTATGTTAATAGATAAATATTTAAATTTCTACATTCATGTTCTGGGACTAGCAATCACATTAGACACTTGCCTTGGTATACTCTACAAAAGGAAGAGAGAGATGACTTCCAAACTACATTAACACAAATAATCGTAGAAGTTGCAACCTTCCCACAGCATGAACCAACAACAAGTCCAAAGTATTATCATCATGCTCGACTCTAGGAGCAAGCACTTGCGACCTTAGGTTCTATATTGTCTTGAACAGATGGTTACATATCAATATACCAAGAAATGGACCTTTCTCGACCACCCACTTTTCCTCCTATATATTTAGTCCATTTTGATTTGACTTTGTGAGTATTTCATCTACAGAACATTTCATCTCAAAGTTATTCTCAGCATCCCATTTTGGTTATGTGTCCCATTTTGTTCCTTCATCCCATCTAAGTTTAATGTCCCATATTGGATCGAGGTCAAACATGGTAGAGGATATATCCTCCCTGTCAACCATCACGTGGTTTACCCATGATCCTCTGGAGCAATCATTTGTAGTGCCTAGTCCACTCCATTCCTTATCTATATGTGACTTAACTCTTGTTCGGGGTCTACTAGGAGTTGTCGATCCAGGCAATGGAGGATGAACAACTTCTTCAGGGTCTGGAACAATGTTGTTTCTCCTAGAGGATAGATGCTTTGTTTTGGCATCTATACCCCGTACATAGTCAGACGACTCACTACTTGCATATGTGCTACCTGTGATCACATCAAGATCTCCTGACATTTGGCTTGGTGTCAAAATTGAATCAATGCTTGACAAACTCGATGCTCTTGGTAATCCGTCAGTGTTTGATTTTCTCCCATGAATATCAGAAAGATTCTCAGCGGCATCTTCCATGCACCCCCGACTTGCACCTGCACTGCCAATATTGGTTGTTGGTTATGGTATAGGAAGATACTCAACTTCATAGTTGTACTTTGGCAAGTAAAGGATTTTCAGTTCCAAACCTCCATTGGTGAAATTCCAGTTCCATGGATGAAAGTGATAAATTTGAATTTTTGGGGGGTGAATTCAACCCACAAGGGCCACAACCTCGAATCTGGGGATAACTAACCATTTATTTCATTATATTCCATAAATTAGGGGGGAACGAAACTGCTAATGCCTCCATGAATGAAAAACTAGGGTGAACCAACTGCAACTGGCATCCATGAATGAAAAATTAGGGCGAGCCAACTGCAACTCACAATTTCGGCCATATTTTGGGGGCGAACTCACAATTTCAGCCATATTTCACTGGGCTAAAATATATTTTACCCACTTTGAGGTCTCTCATGGGTTTGGTTATCCAACTTTTATTCATTGTGGTAAAAATAAATTGTGGGCTAATTTTTATAATTTCAGAAAACCTTTTTAATATTAAAAAATCACGCAAGGTTTTTTTATTACCTCTCTCAATTCGCCCATGGGCTGTAATTCGCCCCTTAAATCATCTATGTATGGAAGACATTGCTAATTACTAGGGCAGGTCACCAACATACTAGGGTAGATAGAAATTAATCTAATGTCTTATTTTATAGGTGAATTGGGCTCTTGAACAAGGATGATTTAAACACTTTCCAAGGATTGAACAATCAAGTAAACAAGAAAGAAAGAGAAAGATAGAGAAGTAAGGAACCTTTTTTGGATGGTTGATGTTCGCTACTCTTATTGTGCTCCCTAGCACCAATTTGAGACCTACAACAATAACAAGTACCCTTCCTCAAAATATTTTGACTCTAATGAAATATTCAAATCACAAGAGAACATGTATATGATGCTAATAGACTTGAACAATGTTCTTACGAATTATGAACAACTTTCAAATAGCCAACAATTAACCATTTTACACTTTCATACGAGGGAGGGAAGATGCCGAATTTCCATTAATGCAATGAAATAGTACATAAAAATTACCTTCGTCGCTTCTTGGAACCTATTCAAATCCAAATATTAGGTTCTTATACTCTTGTACACCTACAATCCCGCATCCAACATTCCAAATGTATAAGATAGAAGTCACATAGAGGTGGTGACTCCAACACTTAAGGAGATGATATTCAGGGACAAGGGTCATTGATGGAATAGGGAGATCAATGAGTGTATTGAAGAAGTGAGATTCCTAGACAGCGTAATGATAGGATGGGTGTTCGCTCTTGGTTGGATCATCTAATCTCTTTTTATGGATGATTGAGATAGTTTTGATGGTTATCAGTTAGTTTTGAGAGTTACAACATAGACCAACTAACCAAAAATATCATAACTTGTCCTCTTTTATTAAATTTTATGATTTTTGGACCATTTTTTGAGGCCCACATGCATTGCTCAAGAGATACTCACATGGCATGATCCTCGTTGGTTACAAAGGTGCGTAGGTCTCATTTTTTGTTGTAACTTTGTTAATTCAAAAGGGAAGGAGATCGGGTCTCTTCTTAAATATGTGGGCCATCATATAGAGTCAAATTATGGGCTCTTCCACTCTTACAAGTTCATTATCATGGAAGAACATGGACACTTTTAAGGTGTCACCCTTGGGATAATGTCATCATGAGTAAGGAAGTACCAATTTGTGCTATAACAAATGTCCCCTAATGTGTGAGGTCAAAAAGGGAGCTGATGGTCAAAATACATTATAATTTCCAATGGATGGGAGTGAGGTGATATAAAGGATGAGGTTCTCGATTAGTGGTCCAAAGAGGTACATGTACCTAAAACAAAGACAAAGTTGTCAAAAATTGCTCTTCCTTGAGGTGGGAATATCCATTCTTAGATGTGATAGAACATGGACACCAAATCCAGTAAATTACATATCCATGTCATATAGAATATGTAAAATCATGTCCATGAAAAGAGTACACAGTGGATCCATGTAGTATATATATTGATGGATCATGGACACAAAATGATACATAACGGATCCGTGTCAATCAAGAGATCATAGCCACGGCTAGATACACAGTGGATCTATGTCTCGGCATATATTTGGAGAAAAACTATAACCTATGTGAGAGAAATTGGTTCTCCAAGTGGTACCATTGCTATATGATGTATAGTACAATATTGCGCAACTCAGGCAATAACATATTATGAGAATGGTTAGCTCTTGAGATGTTCCCAGCTACAAAAGGGACATGCCAATGCCATGATGAACCAAACTTTAGACTAGAAGTTGGTTCTTCCAGTCAAAGGGGGATCTCTCAGAATTTAAGATAAATCTAATTGTTTATTGTCACTAAATAACATCTTGAACATTTAGGTGCATTGGTCAGATTCAAATGGTATGGGATAGGGTGGATAAGGATGATAATAGAAGAACCAGGGAGATGGATTTAAAATAGGTAATTTAAGAGATCGGTGATAAAGGCCATTGGGTATGGAGTCATTTGTCAATATCTCATGGATCATAGGTAATTAAACTAAGTATAATCTCATGGATCACAGGTAATTAAACTAAGTATTAGACAAGCTTGTTTGGCATTATGAAAGGTGGAAGAAAAGAGGGACAAATATGAATCACAAATCAATCTAAGCTAGATCAACTCCATATATTCATAAGAAAAATATTCAATAAACATAAATGCTCTCTGAGAATGAATAAGTAACACTTTAACAAACCCTTGAAACGCAACAAGGATTCACTGCATAGGAATTCTATAATTCATATAACAATTATAGATGTTTAACAATTGTTATTTTATTCAAATGAGTAAATAAAACATGTGTAAACAAAGGAAAGTGACTAATAATAGAGTTCTCAAGAATCTCTGATAATAAGAAATTACAAAGACAATGCCCTTCAAGATTACAATAGAAAATACAACCTAACCGCCATAAATCTAATCTAAACTCTTTCTCTTCCCAAAAAAGAAGATCTACCCTTTAAAAGAACTCATGTCTCATATTTATACATGCATTTCATAAGAGGAGAAGAATTTACATGGATAGAGTTAATCCCTCAACAAATGGATCTACAACCAACTCATCCATTCTAATAGGTTGGCTCAAATGATCAAGGAGGAGGATAGATTTGATCCCCAAGTCGAATCGATTAGGTAAATGGTCCATTGACTGGTCGTTTTTATAGGAAACAGAAATCTGCAAAATCTAGAAAACTGCGCTTTAAAGATCCACCCATAGATCCTAAAGTGTTCCTTATTTCGAGATATTTCCCCGAAAGAACTCGCTTTGACATGTTATAGGAAAAACCCATGTTTTAGTATTTTGCAATTCGTCCTCCTTTTCTTAGAAAACGCGATGGAAGTTATCCTATAAAACAATCATGTATAGGAAATTACTACAATAATTCTGAAATGATTATTCGTTGCTGCACGAAAATGTAGATCTAAACTTTATTCTTCTATCTTCAAATCTGGAATAGATTTAACTATTGCTTGGAAATATGGGATGTGGATAAGATGTTGATTTATTTGAATTTGAATGAGTAATTTTACATTATCCTTTTTCCTTAAATAATTTTCTAAAAATTGGTAAATTTTAACCTTTATAAATATTTGGGATAAAATATTTCTATTGAAATATTTTTCAAAATACCTTCTTATTCAATATAGAGCATCTTATTGGAAGTTATAATTTCCTATTGTGGATCGATCTTATGTTGTGGAATCCTTGCTATGGAAGTTTGAAAGCATTATATAGCAGACTAATCCGTGTGCTAACATGAATGTTACTATTTTTTCGAGGTATTCAATCCAAACTAACACAAGGTATGAATCTTAGCCAAGTGAATGAATGGGATGAAGTCGAGCATGAAACACTATGCTCGAAACATTATGTGTTTCATTCAGACATTATGTGTTTCAATGCAGAAATTCCCTTCCATTTATATTCCAAGCATGAAACACTACTAAAGAACAAAATAACACTGAGGATGGTGAGGAGGGCCAATAGGGAAGGGAATGTAATATCCAAATTTTGAGTCGATGAAAAAAATTTAATTTTTGAATTTTGTATAAGTTGTAAATAACTTTCATTAATATGGTTTGTATTAGGCCATGGGACACACATACCATAGTGATTTCTTAAAAACAAAACTTATAACACGATCATTTTGAACAACAACAAAAGAAAAAGTTCCAAGGCTGACTGGGGGAGGACAATGATGGGCTATGAATTCACCAATGAAGAAGAGTAAGGGGGGTTCAATGGATGGGATACCTATACCTTGTGATTATTATGTAAGCTAACTCAAAAGCCACTTTATTTTAATTTTGTTATAACCTTATACCATGTGAAGCCTTGATTTAAGAACCTAGAAACAAATGGAAAGGGAAATGTGAGTTGATACTTCGTAATTGTAGTTCAAAGTGACTAGATCCTATTTAAAAGAAACCATCACCTATATTTGACAAGCCAAGATGGGAGTGGAGGAAAGACTCCTCCTTTACTCCTCATTCATTCATGCACTCAAAAAAAAATTGAACAGGAGAAGGAGAGTTGGAAAAGAAGAGGCTTTTGGGAGGAAAGAAGAGTATTGAAGAAAATAAAACTCAACCCACTTGATAGATGAACCTTGGAAGGGTGAACGAATGGCTATAATGAGGTAATATACACCATTCTAAGGCATTTGGACTCTTACTTAAAACCTCTAAGGATTGCTGGCCTATTATGCTATGCACAATATTATAAAAAATTTCCCAAGAAATGTCTTTTTGTTGTAAAGGAAACCTAGAAGTAGGTAGTTTATTGGGCTTATCTTGGCCATACTGAAGAGCACAAAAAGGAAGGGAACGCCTAAAGGATTGTATAACAAATAAAGGATGGATTCCTATTTTGTATGGAGCAAGGTTAAGTATGCTAAGAACTGGGCTAGCTGAAAGGAGGAATAAATTCCATTGGTTACATCATGGTGTTAAATTCCATGAACCATATATCTACAAGCCAAAATGAGAGAAATGAAAAGAAGTATGCAGTGGAATTATCAAATCAATGTAAACTGAACAACGGATTCATGATAAAATTTCACACAATTCAGACAAGTATTGCTCATATTATCATAACATTAATCTTCATTAATTAATTAGTAATACAATGGTAGTACAATAAATAGAATTTGAATACTGTGGATAACATTTGGACTCGCCAACTCAAACTGACTGGTTAGCTAAATCAGAGTGGAAATAATCACAGTTGGAGCTCACTAGTTAACTATGGATAACCAAATTAGTCTACAATCAGTTAACTGATGATGGTAGGTGAGGGAAGGTGAATAAAGGTGCCTACACTCCCACGAATCATGCAAACTGACGCTAGTCTAATTGACAATGATCTAACTGATTGTAACTGAAGCATAAATGAATGTGATCTAACTGATTGTAACTTATTCATAAATGAGCATGTCTAATTACCTACCACATCCAACTGAAGGTGACTACTGGTGACACTTAGAGTGGGATCATATAATGTAGGGATTAGTCCCTAGGGATCCTAAACATATGCAATCAGGTGCAGTAAGTGGCGGATGACCCTTAGGTGTGTCTCCCATGCACTGGTGGGTGATGATGACCTCCTAAGCTATGATAAATGAATCAAATAGACTTATGTGGGTAAAGGAAGGATTAATTAATCCTAACACCCCCCTTAATCCTAACTTTGGAGAACTTGGGCCGTGGAAACTGGACCAAAAGTCACCCATACAATCTAAATGAAAATAAAATATTACTTAATAAATAAGGAAAATGGGGAAAAACTCATGGGAACCCCCCCGTCAAAATAAGAAGGTAATAGGGAAACAAGATTCCATACTTAAGAGAAAAGTTTTCTCCTTGAGAAAAAACTTATGAAAAAATATCTGCAATCTGCAACTTTGTGGAGCAGTAATGCAGAATCTTGGTTCTTCTGTGCATCAACATCCTGGAAATGTGCATGTGAACTTTTCAATATTCTTTCGATCTGATGAATGTTTCCTTTGTCTCTTATTTGTGGAGGAAGAGTGGCATGATCCAATTTGTTATTCAGTGAGCCCAATTGTTGATAAGTCCTTACCATCATGTAGCATCTCTATGGAAGTTTGTTGCACCATTCTGAAGGTAGCGAAAAAGTGTGGGAGAGTGCAACATGTTCATTATGATACTGACACCTTGTTCTTCTCCTGTCTTCTAGATTACCGACAACATTCCCAACTACTTCAATGAGCTTTTGGGCCCATTTAGGCCTCTGATTTGGAATAGGAGCTGGATCTGGATCTAGAATCTCTTGAGGTTTAAAATTAACATCAAGATCATGTTGATCTTGTTCCTAATATTTTGAATCTGAAACATTAGAAAATACGTCATCATAAAATGAAAATGTAAGAGTGTTTATACCTTCTTCTGCTTCATATTGTGATGGTTCATATTAAATTGAGCACATAGATCTGTGGACCAACACACAACTCACAAGATAGGTCATACAATTTACTCAACAATTGAAGAATGAAACAGTGCAAAAATGGCTTGCAACTGTGAATGCTTTCATTAATCAAAAGTAATTAGATAATTAATTACAATGAAGTAAAATGGCTAAATAGCCTCATGCAATTTGAATCCATGTGAGGAAATTTGAATTGGTTGGACTCTACTTGACTAAATGGTTAACTGACCTTGTCTAAATCATTATCGAAGTTCATCGAAGTTAAAAATCCAAACTCAAGTGTCTAATTCAGTGTTAACTAGTCTAACTGACTGAAGTAGGTGAGTAAATGCGCCTCACCTACATGAGCCATGCAATCCTAGCACTAACTGAATAGAACTGAATGTAGGGAACTAGAACTGAATGTAACTGACTCCTAATTGAGCTTGACTAGTCACCAACTGAACTCAACTAATGGAGGTTGGTATCGGCACTCCCAGTGCCTACTAATTTGTAGGGATTGATCTAGGAGGCTCCTAAACTGATGCATGCACGTGCAATCAGTGGCAGTTGGCCTCGATTAGTGTTCCTCACACTTTATTAACTAGTACATGTGCCCTAATCAGGCTAAGTGGACCCAATGGTGCCAATGACTAAAAATAGACTAAAAGGACTCTCGATTTAGACATAACTTCTGTTTTAGACATAAATGACCAAATTGAACAAGGGAGGATTATAATCCTAACAACCCCCTAAATGCTAACTTGGACAATTTGTGGGCCCTGGTAACTAAGACCATAGGTCACCCATTACAGCAAGTAAAGTAACTACTCAACACAAGGAGCTGGGGAAAAAACCACATGGGAAAAAATCCCCCCCTCTAACTAAGAAGATAGAATCAGGATTCAAGTTTGAAAAACTTGAAAATATGTTGCTGCAATCCCTATGATGTAGCGAAGCAGCATGCATGATGTTTTGTACACAGGTATCCTGGGGCCTAGCTTGTAGACTTCTCCATCTTCTCCCAAAATGACGATGGAAGGAAGAAGGAATGTGGCCTCTTTTTGGATGAAGAGGTGTATGATCCACTCTATTCTTCTGAATGCAGTGTGACTAAGCCCTTGCCATGTAGCATCTTATAGGGAGTTTGTTGCATCTCTCTTAAGGATGTAAGATTACATGACATAGCACAAGGTTCTTAGTCTTCTGAGTGACAGATGGATTTCCAGTCATCTTCTTAGCTTTCAGTTTGGAAGCAGGGACTGGATCTGGATCTGAATCACCCTAAATCTCAATCTCATAAACTGATACAGCTAGATCTGCAATACTAGTGGAAACTGCAAAAGAAGTAGATGAAATGTTTTTTACCTTCCCTTGCAAGTGGTTGCTGAGAGTGCATTGGTTCTGAAAATGGCATGAAGTGTGAGAACTCATATGCCTTGGAGGCATGATTTGCGGCACCCTTCGCTATGATGTTCCTAGTAGAGATATCTGTGATTTCCACTGAGTCAAGACCAAATATCACTATCCTTGGAGAGCCAGTATGATTCATCTGGTATACAAATAACATATTTGCAGCTAAGGAGGGCACATAAAGCACATCTTTGAACTTTCCATGTTTAATATTGATAGAACCCTTCCCTTTGGCTTGAATTTTACTGTTATTTCCCATCTGAATACTAGGACCATCAAAAGACTACAAGGAAGAGAATGATTCTCTAAATGCAACCATATGATTGGAAGCTCCAGAATCAATGACAAAGGCATGCGTTGTTGAGCAGCTAACCTTCAGTGCATGGCATGTCTCTTCATGTTCTTCAGTTTCTTCTCTATGGTCAACCTTCCTTGCGTTAGCAGGTACATTAATGTTATGTTTATTCAAAAGAAGAGCCATCTTATCAATTGTTCTTCTCATACATGTGCTTTCTGAATGAAATCCCCTTCCACAGTAAGAACAAAGTGTCTTTCCTTTGCCATTCTTCTTGCTTCTCTTCGAACCTGAAGGCTCATTTGACTTCTCTTTCTCCACAGGAGACTCATCCATCTGCTTCCTTTTATCATTCACTACCTTAGGTCCTCCTGCAACTAGTGCTTGATCTCTGGAAGATCGAATGATCCCCATTTGGATCAACTTGTCATGCTCCTGAGTGAGAGATTCAATGAAGGAGTTAAGAGTAGGTATCCTCTAATTCGGAGTAGTGAGCTTCACTTAATGAAATGTTGATACAAAGACTGAACAGTCTGCACCAAGTTTTGAGAGAATGGCAATGATGAGTTGATCATCCTCCTTCTCAACCTTGCACAGCTTCAACTAGAACACTAGATGCTTGAATTTTGTGAAGAATTCATTTAGTGTTTCGAAATTGGATGGATGAAGAGAAATCAGCTCATTCTCGAGATGATAGATCCTCAGATCATCCTGCTTGTCAAATAAGGAAGCAAGCTTATCCCAAACCTTCTTGGGAGCCTTCAATCCATTGATGTGGAAGAGAAGATCTCGAGAGATTGAGAGGCACAAGCATCCATATGCTTCATCAAGCCTATTCTAGTACTTTTCTTTGTCAACATAATGAATTGGCTCTATCTCTGTCTCCATTGTGAGTCTGAAGAGTCTTTTGGAGCGTAGCTGCATCTCCATGTCCTCCTTCCACTGGTGGTAGTTGAAAGGAGTGAGAAGGTCCATTGGATGATCCATTTAGAATGCAAAGAAGAGGACTGGATGCTGTAGCGAATGCAGTGAAGGAGACTAAGCTGCTTGTAGCGAATGCAATGAAGGAGACCGAGTTGCTTGTAGCAAATGCAGTGAAGGAGACTGATAAACCTGTAAATCACACAATCAAATAGACAAAATAAGGTCGTTAGTCTACACTTTTGGAATTTCCTTCACACCCAGCTTAGTTGATCAAGCAAGCTTGATCAACAATTCCTTTGCTTGGGGTATTAAGTGGTAAATTCTCCGCTTTTGGTGCATTACTGGAAGGAGCAATTTTGCTCAATTTTTTTTTGATCCAAGTATGAATCTGTAGTAGGAGAAGTGCCTTGTCCTACTGAGGCTCTGATACCGTATTAAATTGAGCACATAGATCTGTGGCCCAACACACAAATCACAAGATAGATCATACAATTTACTCAGCAATTGAAGAATGAAACCATGCAAAAATGGCTTGCAACTGTGAATGCTTTCATTAATCAAAAGTAATTAGATAATTAATTGCAATGAAGTACAATGGCTAAATAGTCTCATGCAATTCGAATCCATGTGAGGAAATTCGAATTGGTTGGACTCTACTTGACTGAATGGTTAACTGACCTTGTCTAAATCATTATCGGAGTTCATCGAAGTTCAAAATCCAAACTCAAGTGTCTAATTCAGTGTTAACTAGCCTAACTGACTGAGGTAGGTGAGGAAGCCATTCGAATTGGGAAAATAATTGGAGCATGAAGAGGAAGACAAGTGTCATGAGAGTTAATAAACCACTAAGATGAGTTGGAGGAAGCTCATGAAGGGAAATTCGACCTTAGGAGGCCTCATGAAGTTAATAAAAGGATGTCATGAGGAATGAGAATAAATTTTGATCATTTTTTAATTGGCCTTTGGAATTTTGGAGAGATTTTGCTTGTCCATTGCACGGTGAGTGTTCACTCTCCCTGCTTGTGAACCAATTTCGAGGGAGTTGGATTCCTTTCCAAGTTGGTTGGTGGAGAGGCCATTCATACCTCTCATGGTGATCCGGATTTATGCAGGAACGCAATAGAATACACAAATAGCCATAGAAATAAAGATGCAATGAAAATAACACTTCATTTCATTAATCAAAGAACTGAAACTTGTTTACATACAGAATGGAAATAAACTAGCTAGAGTGCTGGTATCTTATCTCTGAGAAGAGATGTGGCGGCTACATGCCTTTGAACCCTGTGTTACAATGAGGCTCAAAGGCCTATATATTATTGAGAAACAATGGAAACCCTACACATCCAAAAACCTAACCCTAGGAGGTGAAACACCAGAATGTGGGCGCCATTGGGTAACTTGGTACATCAATTTTCTAGGGTCATAACTTTGGCATACTACCTTCGTTTGACACATATGATACATCGTTAAAAATATCTATTCAAGTAATACATCCATAAACAACAAATATTAAGTCTGAAATAGACACATATGTACCCGACCATTCGATGCCGAAAAAACGTCGTTTAGGGCCTCAAAACGGCTCTGAAAGTTTAGGACCCGAAAACTGCCAAAAATAGTAAATTCTGCTACAATTAAGGAAACTGGAAAACTGAAAGAAACAATGGTGGGGGTCCAAGTGGAATATGTAGGTGGCCACCAATATCCTCCTGGATCATTCCTCCCCCTTGGGAAGCAATGGTCCCATTGCGTTGAGTTCCTCCATGAGTTGAGGAAACTTCTGCTGAACTTGGTCCCTGCTAAGCCACTTTCCCTGGTGAAGGAGTTGGCCTGCTTTGACAACTTGATATAGCTGGATCTTCTATTGGCGGGTGTTCTTGATCTATGTGTCCATAATCCGATCAGTTGTGGCTTGTTCCATGCAGTCGGGGTTTAACTATGTTGGTGTGAGTTGTTCTGCCACGTTTGATGTGTCCAGTAGAGGTGGAAAGTAGGGCTAAAGGAGGTCCACATTGAACACTGGGTGCAAACCAAGGAATGGTGGAATACTGAGCTCAAAGGCATTGTCCCCGATAGCCTTGGTGATGGTGTATGACCCATATCGGAGCGGGCGAAGCTTGCGGTGGGGTCCAACGAGGCGCTCCTTCTGCAAATGTAGCCAAACTTTGTCTCCCACCTGGAAGTTGTGTTGTACCCGATGTTGATCATGCCGTTGCTTGTACTTAGCATTGGATCTATCCAATATGTCATGAACCTATTGGCGAATGTGCTGAATGAACTCCATGAAGTTGTTTACCTTGGAAACTTCAGACTGGACATGAGCTAAATCAGCCTGAGTAGCTGCAAATGGCATGGCTACATCAATGGGACATAGTGGCTGGAATCCCAAGCCCACCTGAAAGGAGCTGTGGTCGGTTGAGATGTGGAGGGCCCAATTATAGCTATGTTGTACATAGGGGAGGCTCTCATCCCATGTGCGTGGATGCTTTGAGTTGTACATGCGCAAAATGTGTACGATCATCCTATTGACGACCTTTGTCTGGCCATCAGTCTGGGGATGGAAAGTTGTGGACTTTGTGAGCTTGGTGTCTAGCATTGACCATAGGCTAGACCAGAATGTACTAAGGAACCTACTGTCCTGATTTGAGATTATAGACTGTGGGATCCCAAAGTGTACCCACACTCATTCAAACAAGAGTTTAGCAGTGGCTTTTGCTTTGATATTCTTCTTGCAGGCTGCCATTATGGCCATGTTTGAGAATCTGTCGATGACCACGAACACAGAGTCGTTTCCATGCTTAGTAGAAGGAAGGCCCGACATGTAATCCATTCGAATTGGGGAAAGAATTGGAGCATGAAGAGGAAGACAAGTGTCATGAGAGTTACTAAACCACTAAGATGAGTTGGAGGAAGCTCATGAAGGGAAATTCAACCTTAGGAGGCCTCATGAAGTTAATAAAAGGATGTCATGAGGAATGAGAATATATTTTGATTATTTTTTAATTGGCCTTTGGAATTTTGGAGAGCTTTTGCTTGTCCATTGCATGGTGAGTGTTCACTCTCCCTGCTTGTGAACCAATTTCGAGAGAGTTGGATTCCTTTCCAAGTTGGTTGGTGGAGAGGCCATTCATACGTCTCATGGTGATCCGGATTTATGCAGGAATGCAATGGAATACACAAATATCCATAGAAACAAAGATGCAATGGAAATAACACTTCATTTCATTAATCAAAGAACTAAAACTTGTTTACATACAGAATGGAAATAAACTAGCTAGAGTGCTGGTATCTTATCTCTGAGAAGAGATGTGGCGGATACGTGCCTTTGAACCCTATGTTACAATGAGGCTCAAAGGCCTATATATTATTAAGAAACAATGGAAACCATACACATTCAAAAACCTAAACCTAGGAGGTGAAACGCCAGAATGTGGGCCCCGTTGGGTAACTTGGTACATCAATTTCCTGGAGTCGTAACTTTGGCATACTACCTTCGTTTGACACATATGATACATCGTTAAAAATATCTATTCAAGTAATACATCCATAAACAACAAACATTGAGTCCGAAGCGGACGCATATCTGCCCAACCATTCAATGCCGAAAAAACGTCGTTTAGGGCCTCAAAACGGCTCCGAAAGTTTAGGACTCAAAAACTGCCAAAAATAGTAAATTGTGCTACAATTAAGGAAACTGGAAAACTGAAAGAAACAATGGTGGGGGTCTAAGTGGAATATGTGGGTGGCCACCAATATCCTCCTGGATCATTCCTCCCCCCTTGGGAAGCAATGGTCCCCATTGCACTGAGTTCCTCCATGAGATGAGGAAACTTCTGCTGAACTTGGTCCCTGCTAAGCCACTTTCCCTGGTGAAGGAGTTGGCTTTCTTTGACAACTCAATATAGCTGGATCTTTTACTAGCGGGTGTTCTTGATCTGTGTGTCCATAATCCGATCAGTTGTGGCTTGTTCCATGTAGTCGGGGTTTAACTATGTTGGTTTGAGTTGTTCTGCCATGTTTGATGTGTCCATTAGAGGTGGAAAGTAGGGCTGAAGGCAGTCCACATTGAACACTGGGTGCAGACCAAGGAATGGTGGAATGTTGAGCTCGAAGGCATTGTCCCCGACAGCCTTGGTGATGGTGTATGACCCATTTTGGAGCGGGCGAAGCTTGCGGTGGGGTCCAGTGAGGCGCTCCTTCTGCAAATGTAGCCAAACTTTGTCTCCCACTTGGAAGTTGTGTTGCACCCGATGTTGATCATGCCGCTGCTTGTACTTAGCATTGGATCTGTCCAATATGTCATGAATCGGTTGGTGAATGTGCTGAATGCACTCAATGAAGTTGTTCGCCTTGGAAACTTCAGACTGGACATGAGCTGAATCAGCCTGAGTAGCTGCAAATGGCATGGCTACGTCAATGGGACATAGTGGCTGGAATCCCAAGCCCACCTGAAAGGGGCTGTGTTCGGTTGAGATGTGGAGGGCCCAATTATAGCTATGTTGTACATAGGGGAGGCTCTCATCCCATGTGCGTGGATGCTTTGAATTGTACATGCGCAAAATGTGTATAATCATCCTGTTGACAACCTCTGTCTGGCCATCAGTATGGGGATCGAAAGCTGTGGACTTTGTAAGCTTGGTGTCTAGCATTGACCATAGGCTAGACCAGAATTTACTAAGGAACCTACTGTCCTGATCTGAGATTATAGACTGTGGGATCCCAAAGTGTACCCACAGTCATTCAAAGAAGAGTTTAGCAGTGGCTTCTGCTTTGATATTATTCTTGCAGGCCACCATTATGGCCATCTTTGAGAATCTGTCGACGACCACAAACACAGAGTTGTTGCCATGTTTAGTAGAAGGAAGGCCCGACATGTAATCCATGGAGATGGATTCCCAAGGTCGACTAGGGGTAGGAAACAGAGTATAGAGGCCTTGCTTCTTGATGGACGGTTTGGCAATGGCGCAGGCAATGTAGGATCGGATGTACTTCCCGACGTCCTTTCGAAGGTTTGGCCAATAGATATACTTCTACAGTATTGCCACTGTTTTCTCGACCCCAAAATGCCCAGCGACCCGACTGTAGTGCGCTTCCTAAATCATCTTGGCCTGCTCGCTTGAAGGAACACAAAGGTGTCCCATGTGACATAATAGTGCATCCTGGAGGTGAAAATTTGGAACTTGGTTTCTCTCCAAGAGCGTCCTGTATGTGTCGCTAAATTCTAGATCGCTCTTGTAGAGAAGCAGCCAATCAGAAGTCTCATTCCCACAAGAGTTGAGGACGGTGGTTATCGCCACGATCGATGGTCGATTGAGGCAGTATGCAACATTATTGGTGCTTCCCTTCTTGTACTTGATGTTCAAATGAAACTGTTGTAGATATGTGGACCACTTCAGATGGCGATCATTCTGTAACTTTCCTTGTGTCTGTATGAACTGCAAGGGTCGGTGGTCTGTGTGGATGATCGTTTCCTTCCCCAAAATGTAATTCTTCCATTGTAGGCAAGCTTGTACAATGGAATACATCTCTTTTTCATAAGTGGGATATTTGCAGACAGTGTCGGACAGTGTCTCACTATGATATGCCACTGGATTCCCTTGTTGAGTAAGGACTGCCCCAATAGCATAGTCAGAGGCATATGTCTCAATCTCAAATGGTTGTTGTAACTCTGGTAATGTGAGCACTAGGGAACAACATAGGTGATGTTTCAATATTACAAATGCCTTCTGTTGAGTTTTTGACCAGAAGAATTTTGCTTTCGCTCCTCCCTTGGTGACTTGACTCAAGGGCCAATTAATATGGGAGAATCCCAACATGAACTTGCAGTAGAAATTAGCAAGACCCAGAAAGCTGTGAAGCTCTGTTAGAGTAGTTGGGGCTGGCCAAAAGTGCACTTGTCCAAATTGGCACACAACTTGTGCTTCCACAGTGTTTGGAGGACCTGTCGGATGTGGTGGAGGTGCTCTTCCCAAGTCTGGCTGAATATTAGGATGTCATCCAAGTACACTACTACAAACAAGTTTGTGAATGGCCGCAAGATGTCGTCCATCAGTCTCATGAAGGTTGCGGGAGCATTCGTCAACCTGAAAGGCATGACCAACCATTCGAAAAGGCCCTCCTTGGATTTGAAGGAAGTCTTCCACACATCGGCCGATTCGATCGGTACCTAGTGATACTCGGACTTTAAGTCGATCTTGCTAAAATATTTTGCCCCTTTAAGCTGGTCCAGGAGGTCATCAATTCGTGGGATCGGGTACCTATTTCGGACAGTGATCTTATTCAGCGCCCGATTGTCAATACAGAGTCTCCAAGTCCCATCCTTCTTCTGTACCAAAACGATCGGGCTCCCACAAGGCGATGAACTTGGCCGGATGTGACCCTTCTACAGTAGATCCTGAATTTTCCTCTTGATTTCATCATTCTCCAGAATAGAGTGTCGATAGATCGGTCCATTGGGCAGCGGCGTACCTTGAGTCAGATCGATGGGGTGCTTGACTTGACAGTGCAGAGGCACCCCTGGGGGTGAGGTGAATATGTCCCAGTACTCCTCCATGACCTTTTCCATTTGTTGTTGTCGTGTGGAGGGGCCCTGTCTGAAGGTCATGGCCACGATCTTCTTCTTTCCCTGACGACGGATCATCAAGAAAACAAATTTCCCAGTTTTGGAAATGAGCTTACTACATTGTTTTGCATTAACCAAAGAGATAGCGCTAGAAGGTGGTACCTCTCGTATCCTATATAACTTATTTCCCAATGTAATAATAACAACGCGAGGCTGGGACTCATACACAACATGTTGCTTCCATAAGTATGGTTGACCTAATAATACATCACAAACATCAAGAGGAGAAATATCGCATAATACCTCATCGGTGAAGGGCTTGATGTTGTAGGGAAGGTGGCACTGCTGGCTGACGGAGATCCATCCTTAGTGAAGCCACTTGATGGCGTACGAATGCAGGTGTGCTGTGGTCGGAAAGCCCAACTGTTTCACGACCTCTGCTGAAATGAGGTTCTTTTGTCTCCCACTGTCGATAATGAACTGTAGTGGGGAACCCTTTACCCACATTTGGGAGTGTAAAAGACGCTCCTCCTCCTCTGAATATTCTGGTTCTTCCATTTGGATCTTCATGGTGGCAACGGTGGCGTTGGGCTCTGCATCGATAATCTTCTTCCCCCTCTCATTCCCCTTCTCAGGTTCTCATTCAATGTCAGAGTATGCATCTAATTCGGAAGCCTTTATCTCGGCCACTAGTGACTACTTGGCCCGACACTCACTTGTGTTGTGAGTGGGGCTCTTATGGAACTCTCACCACTTTCCCACTTCCTTCTTTGGCTTTGCAGTGTTGCTCTTTGCTTGCGGCTTTGGAAATTTGTCTTGAGTCACCATGCCTTGGCCATGTCCTTGGTTTTACCGTTTGGGGGCACCTTTTGCTTGCTTCTGATTCGCAGATCCAAAGTCTCGCTTTTTCTGTTTGAATTTTTGCTCAATTTTGGCAGCATACCTGTATGCCATACCAAGCGAGGAGATATCGAGGAACTCCATTTCCTCCTGAATGTATTTGTGTAGACAACTACAGTACTTCAGCACCAAATGTTTCTCTAAATCTTTGACACCCAACTTGGTGCGCAGGGTGTGGAACAGATTCGTCAGCTCATGCACATCTTGATCTCTTTATTGCCGCAGCGTAGTCCATTGTATGTACTTGTCCTCATATCTCCCCATGGGATAATATTGTCCCTTTATGGCATCATGGAAATAATTCCAAGTGGGTATGACTGAGAACAGATAGGGTTCCTCCTCATCCTTTCTCTCATAGTAGGTTTCCCACCAGTCCTTAACATGGGGCGCGGCTTTGAGTAGTGAAAAAGTAATATTTTCCTAGTCGAAAAAGTCATGAACCAAGAAATATCCTTCTAATAGATTCAACCATCTATCTACAGCATCTGCATCTATTCGGCCATCAAATATGGAAATGTCGAATTTTACTTGTACCTTAAAAGGGGTTGTGCCTCCAGAGTGGCTGCTAGATGCAGATGCACTGCCAGTGGGAAGTCGTTGAAGGATCTGGGCGAAGTTATCCATCACTGCGTTCCTTTGCTTTTCAAGGGCCTCCTCGAGCAGCATTTTGAAAGGATCTTCTGCACCCTCCTCTTTCTTTTCGTCCCCCATGGGAGGCCGTCAGTATTTGCGAGGTTGATCTTGCAAAGGTTCAACCAGATCAAGCCCTAACTCTTTATACCCCGCCCTCATTGGGGACATGCAAACAAGGATCGAGAAAGAGTAGATTGCTCTGATACCATCAATCCAGATTTATGCAGGAATGCAACATAATACACAAATAGCCATAGAAACAAAGATGCAGCATAAATAACACTTCATTTCATTAATCAAAGAACTGAAACTTGTTTACATACAGAATGGAAATAAACTAGCTAGAGTGCCGCTAGCTTATCTCTGAGAAGAGATGTGGCGGCTACATGCCTCTGAACCCTGTATTACAATGAGGCTCGAAGGCCTATATATTATTAAGAAACACTGAAAACCCTACACATCCAAAAAACTAACCCTAGGAGGTGAAACGCCAAAATGTGGGCCCTAATGGGTAACATGGTACATCAATTTCTCGAGGTCGTAACTTTGGCATACTACCTCTGTTTGACGCGTATCATACATTGTTAGAAATATCTATTCAAGAAATACATCCATAAACAAAAAATATTAAGTCTAGAAAAAACGTCGTTTAGGGCCTCAAAACGGCTCCGGAAGTTTGGGACCCGAAAACTGCCAAAAATAGTAAATTGTGCTACAATTAAGGAAACTGAAAAAATGAAAGAAACAATGGTGGGGGTCCAAGTGGAATAGGTGGGTGGCCACCACTATCCTCCTGGATCACATGGGAGATTAATGAAGAATTTATATTTGCAGTTTTAAGGTCCATACAGTCAAATTCTCATCGATCTTCCCATTCTCTCATTCCTTCTTCTTCATTCCCCACACTCTCATTCGACGACACACTTGTTGGAGTGATTATTGCGCCTTGCTGAGGATGGTTGGTGCCCAAGATTTGATTTATGATGTATGGATCTGTAATATAATATCTATATGCTCTGTAAGTTGAAATATCAGAAATACATGTATGAAAGGATCGCATTCCCCATGCTCTTGAATAACTAGTTCTCATGGATTTGGTTTCAATATTGAAGTAGATTTATATCAGATTTGTATGAGGGATATTATATGATTTGGATGATGTTGAGAAATCCATATACAATGTATTACTCTGTAATTTAATGTCCATATCCTCTGTGGTTCGAAATCCAATAAAATCATGCGTGAAGAGCTTGCATTCCCATGCCATTGAATCACTAGTTTCCATGACTTTAGATTCAATCTTGAATGAGTCTTGTATCATATGTGTATGAGGGATGTTATCTCAGTTTGATGATTTTGTGACAACCATATATGATGTGTTACTCTATAATTTCATGTCCCTATACTTTGTGGGTCGAAATCCAAGAAATCCATATGTGAAACTCTTGCAATTTCATGCTACTAATTCACTAGTTTTCATGTATTTGATTCCCATACTGAATGAGTTGTATACTAGAATTGTATGAAGGTATTTATATGGTGTTTAATACTATTTTGGAATCCATTGGTATTCTGTATATGGTCCCTGTATGTCACATCCTGATCTAAACCTTTAACTCCACCTTTCATATGTCAAAATCGAGCTAGTAATGCAAATTTCCCTTAGGCAATTTCTATGAAAGTTACCCTACAAGTGTTGCAGACCATAATCCATATGAATAACTTAATAAACATGATTAAGGACATTCATTGATATTTGATACTCATTCCCATACTCTTTTCTTAAATTTGGGAGGTCCGTACTTGATTTGGAGAGCTAGTTTGGCCATCACCCTTGGGGGGATTTGAACATTATTTCCTAGTAATTTTGGTCTTTTTGTCATTATCCCAAAACAAGTTTTCAGAGGTCTAAATTCTAACATAAAGTATCCATAAAAACCTCGGTATGTCATAAAACTCACCATACCCTTACATTTCAAATTTGGGACATTTCGATGAAAGTTGGAACCCTCTAGAGTCATGACTAGTTAAGCTCAAATTTTTCCCAATTTGTGCATTTCTCCATATTTTCAAAAAAAGGGACATTAAAAAAGGAGTGGCCCCAATAACTGATTTGTGAGGCACCCTGTTCTGGATATATAAGCAACAAATTCATCCCATAAGTAACGAGGAATATATTTTGCTTTTAGAAGGCAAGTTGCCATCTCCTTCAATTATCTATTTTTCCTCTCAGCCACACCAGTATGTTGTGGTGTGTATGGAACTGAGTGTTCCATTTGAATGCCTTTATATACACTGCCTTTAGATACACATAACTACTTAAATCTCTTTTGACATACTCACCTCCATTGTCAGATCTGATGGATTTTATCTTCTTGCTGAGTTTTTTTCTCAACTAAGGATTTAAAGACTTTGAAAGTATCAAATACCTCTGACTTTTGCTTTAGAAAGTATACCCAACAATACCTTGAACAATCATCAATGAAGGTCATAAGATATCCGGATCCATTCATTGAAGCTATAGGCATCGATCCTGAGACATCATTATGTATCATATCTAGTGTGGAGGCATCTCTTGTTGCCTTCCCAACCTCATATATTTTATTTGGATGCTTCCCTACCAAGAAACTAGGACATACTCCTTTCGATGATTTGATGAGAGGAAAAACCTCAACCAATTTTTCATTGTGCAGTTGTTGGAGATACTTGAAATTCAAATGGACAAACCTTTCATGCCATGAATTGCTTGTGTTATTTGTATGACTTAGCAAGGGTATCGGATATGAAGTAGGAAGGAAATGGGAAAAATCATATGCCTTGTAGGCATGATTAGAAAACCCTTTCGCTATGAGATTTCAAGTATAAGTTTAAGTGATTTCTACTATGTCAATATCGAATGTAACTCTCTTGGGAGAGCCTGTATGAGTCATCTGATAAAAAAATAGCAAATTTGTTGCAAGAGAAGGAACATATAGCACATTTTGTGATTGTCCATGCTCAAGTTTAATGGAACCTTTCCAAACAGCTAGGATCTGTGAATCACCGCCCATATGAATGCTAATTCCTCATAAGAGATCTAGAGAGGTGAAGGATTATTTGGAAGCAACCATATGATTGGATGCTACTGAATCGATCATATAAGTCTTTGATTGAGCGAAGCCTGCTTTCAAGGCATGGAAACTCTCATGTCCTTCTATTTGGTGTCCATCTTCAAACTTATTTGCACCTTGTTGAAGGGAAATATTGTTCTGTTCAAGGATATTTGACAGTTGGTCAATGGTTTTCTTCATGCACTGACTCTCTGGATGAAAGCCTCTCATACGATAAAAGCACGTAGCTTTATCAAATTTCTTATTCTTGTTCTTCTTGGAACCCGAGGCTCCATCGGAAGGGTTATGCTTCTCCTTGGACTTCGAATCAAAATTTGTATTCTCCTTTCCTTTTTTCTTCCCTTTTGCTTGTGCATTCCTAGAGTCTCCAGCTAAGAGGGCCTTATTCTTGGAGGCATTGAACACTCCCATGTGAATCACTTTGTCTTCCTCCTAGATCAATGACTCTGCAAATTCATCTAGAGAAGGAATTTTCCAATTTGGGATGGATAATATTCCGGAGTGGAATGTGAATACAAATACTAAGAATTATGAGCCAAGCTTGCTCAGAATTGACAGTACAAGTTGCTCATCCTTCCTCTCTATATCACATTGCTTGCATTGCAATACTAGGGATTTGTATTTCAAGAAGAACTGTTGAGATGTCTCGAAGTTTCTAGGCTGGAGTGCAATGAGTTCATTCTCCATAATATGGCCTCTAAGCTCATCTTTTTTTACAAACAAAGATTCAATATTGTCCCATACTTCCTTTGGAGTTCCGAGTCCCTCAAGGTGGAACAATCACTCCCTGTAGATGTGGATGCACATGAAGTCAAAGGCTTCATCTAGCCTATTCAAAAACTTGTATTTCTCAATATGTTGTTGGGGCTCGACTTCTCTTCCCATTGTCATCCTAAACATGCCTTTGTTGTGCAAGGCTATCTACATATATGTTCTCCAATCAATGTAATTGAAGGGTGTAAGGATTCTAGGTGATAAAGGAGTTGAATTCTCCATTTCATTGTATGTTGATAAAAAAATCTTCAAGAGCTACGTAGGTACCTGCAAAATCACTACAAAAGAAACTTCATTTTGCAAACATTTGTCCCTTCAATCATTTCCACATCTACATGTGCACTTTTTCAGAGTCCCTCACACCTGGATAGAATCCAGAGGGAGCAATGCAATGATTCTAGGAATTGTGTGGAAACTCAATTGATTTTGGTGCAAGCATGGAGGTTTTCGAGGTTTGATGCTGGCCTAAACAGATGCTCTGATACCATATTAAATTTCATGAACCATAGATCTAGAAGCCAAAATGAGAGCTATCTGAAAAGAAGGATGCAATGGAATTGACAAATCAATGTAAACTAAACAACATATTCATGACAAAAATTTCACATAAATCAGACAAGTATTGCACAGATTATCATTACATCAATCTTCATTAACTTATCAGTAATACAATGGTCATACAATAAGGATAATTCGAATACTATGGATAAGGTTCAAATTCACCAACTGAAACTAACTGGTATGCTAACTCAATGTGGAAATAATCACAGCTGCAACTCACTAGTTTAACTCTAGATAACTAATAAAGTTCATAATCAGTTAATTGATGAGGTAGGTGGACAAAAGGTGCCACACTCCCTTAAATCATGCAAACTAATGCAAGGATGACCCACGATGAACTAACCGGTGGTTATCGGAGCATAATTTATCATGACTGACTACCTACCATAGACAACTAAAGGTGACTGCTGGTGGCACTCAGAGTGGGTTCTTATAATGTAGGGATCATGTTGGTGGTCATACAATAAGGAGGATTCAAATACTGTGGATAATATTCGAATTCACCAACTCAAACTAACCGGTAAGCTAACTCAGTGTGGAAATAATCACAGTTGTAGCTCACTAGTTTAACTCTAGATAACTAATTCAGTTCACAATCTATTACCTGATGAGGTAGGTGGAAAAAAGGCACCACACTCTCTTAATCATGCAAACTAGTGCTAGGATGACTGGTGGTTATCGGAGCATAACTGATCATGACTGACTACCTACCACAGACAACTGAAGGTGACTGTTGGTGGCACTCAGAGTGGGTTCCTATAATTTTCCATGATACTTGGATCGAGGCTAATATTGCCAATTCCAATCATCCTGGTCTATATTAGCATTCAATGCCATTATGGGTTTCAGTGTACCTTCCATTTAAGGTTTTATGCTCATTAGAATTGCAAACTCTCAACAATATTGAATTTGTTTAAATCAAACAGTTTAAAAAGTTATGAGGTCAAAGAGTACTATAACCTTTCAAAAAAAATTCCCAATTTAGTTTCCTGGTAAAGCCCCTGCCTTTAATGACCCAACCTAATATATGGGAAAGGAATTGAGTTCGTTTCTCCATGTTAAAAATTTGGGAAATTTGAATAGCATAGGAACATCCATTGCCGACAAATTGTCATGTTAATACCAAGAACACATGCAAATCCTAGCTTTCTTCGATGATGAGTGGTATGTTGCATCATACATTTCAATGCATAATTCTAGATTTGGTGTTAAAACCATCTCTAAATAACTTAAGGAATCACTACCCCAATGATTGTAGAGAAAAAAATACATGGAATTAACTTTTGTTAATCTATACATATGTAACTAAATACCTCGTAGTGCCCTAATAAGGAAATAGAATCGTAGTTCCATTAATGATTAGTTAATGTGGTTTCCTAAGCATATACCTTTAATCCTTATCCGACCTGATAATATATGTGCCTTTGAATTATAAGCATAAAAAATAGATGCTCTGGTAGACTTCCATGAGGTAACCCATTTATAAGATAAGAGAATAATGGTGATCTTGTTTTGGGTGTTGAAATTGTATTGCCTTCAATTACTTGTAACTTATTTTTCTTATTTGAAAGTTTAGTAAGACTATTGGAATCAGGTCTATCTAATATAGGATCAGTAGCCATAACTGATCATTCTTGTATTTTGAGTGTGTTATACAATTAATTTTGAACTTGATGGAAGGTTATATAAATTGTAGCAATTTTAGAAATTGTTCATGGCTTGTATTTTTGTTCCAAATATGGTGATGTGTATGATGACAATGAGAGGAGGGTATAAAGATTATTTTCTTGTTTTAAGACACTATATTAGGTGTTATTTTTTAAAACGAATAGGGTATGTTAAACTTGGGATCATATTCCAAAGAAAAATCCTATTACAATGCAAGATAAAAGTGAACAATGTGTTAATTGGATCTAGACAAAGTGGTTGTGAGATGGAGTGTTATTGTCTCCACCTAAGTAATATTCCATAAGTGACATGTTGAGATCATAATGATTATATTGTTGTAACGAATTTTATCCTTGTTGTTGACTTGGCTTTGTTCCCTCAAGAATCAAGGGTTTACCCTAGATACCATCCTTACAATGAGGGAAAATGATCAAAGTTTTTCCCAAGGATAATTACTTGGGTGTGTGTGTGTGTGTTAAAAGCTTAAATGTGAGCAATGTATATGTGTTATCTACGTTGAAGATATTAAACCATATATGCTATTTCTACCTTTGAATGACATAGTCACTTTCAATGTCCATACCATAAGGCATTGATATGATCCATTACTTTGTTTTTAGATCACACCATCTCAAGCATCTGAATCACCAATGTCACAAAGGTTCCATTATTGAGATATAACCTATTCACCTTTTTCTTTAACCCTCTTAATTTCCACAATCTTTATTTATTTATTTAGTAATGGCTTCCCTTGTAGAAATAAGCTAAGATATTTTTAAAATGATTTAGAATGTTGTTAGAGTACATTATGAAGTTGGTACTTATCTCACAAATATCCTTGATGAAACCAAACTTCCAAAGATTTATACATTCTCATTCAATTAACTTGTAATTGGCTATTTTCACCCCTACAATTTACTCTACCAAGTATTGTATTAAGATGAAGTTTGTCTTTCCTTCACTTCTTCAAGTCCTCTGCAAGGTTGATTGAGGAAATCTCCACCCTATGAACAATGTAATTTTACTCACCTACCTTGTCTTTGGTTCCATCACCATTATATATCATTACCGATAGTATTATCCCCCTCTCCATCTCATCCATCTTCATATGACCTTAGCAATGTGAACAAAAACTGAAAGAAAAGTCAAAGTTTGACCCTCCCATTGTGGCAAAAAATAGTTCTTGATTTGGTCTTCCAAATCCTAACTTCCCTAATAAATCACCAATGAAATGGGGATTATTCACATTAGAACTAGATATTGGTTTTTTCCACCATATTTCCTATAAAGGCGACCTTCATGGTCACCCTTCCACACAATATCCATATTCACAACAAGGTTGTGTTGTCGAAATTCCATTTTAAAGCAAGAGAGAGATCCATCATCCTTTCCTTCTTTCACCATTGCAGAATGTTGGAATATATTATATTCCTTGGAATGTAATAATATCTTTGTATTATGTCGGAAGCTGTCTACAATCTTATGTAAAAGAGTAATACATTTAACCCATAGTTATATGGTGTTGTATTTACTTGTGTAGAGTATTTGTTCATGGTATTGTATTAAGAGATGTTATTTTGGAGAATTATATTATCCCACGTGCAGTATGTGAGAGTAATTCTCTTAGTATATAATAGGGTCAAGTGAGTCTCTACACATAATGTATTCTTGATGTAGTAGTAGTACTATTGTGACACTGTTGTACATCATCTATATTCTTTGGGGTACTTGTGCTTTGCTCTCTTGTAAGATTGGAGAAGACGTTCTGGAGATAATATAAGACTACCTTCCCGTGGATGTAACCCATTAGGGTGAACCACGTATATCGGTGTTCTCTTGTCATTTTCTTTTCTTGTTCTTATCTTTTATGATATGTTGTTGGTTGCTCAGATAGGTTAACTAGTTTAGCTTGACTCTATTATTCTAATATGGTATTAGAGTGGGTTGTTATGATCTAGTACCTTATATAGATTTCAATCAATAATGATTATCATTTGGGCATTGTCATTTTGTTGTAGATTTGCTTTCTATCTGGTAGCCATTAGGCTTCTCTTCAGATCTGGACATATTTCTACATTTTTTTTACCCTAACCCTGACTTGTTGTGTAAGTTTTTTGCAGAATTTTTTCGAAGGTTTCTTGATGTTTTTTCTTTAGATCTACATGATTTCGGGGCTCTTTTCAAGGAAATCTTTCTTCCGATTATAAAAACGGTAGTTATAAAAAAGAGCCGTAACTTGGTCAGTTTTTACTAGAATTTTTATTATAACCTGTTTTTGGAATCAGAAACACCATTCTGGATTCACCTACGCGACCATAACAAAAAACTGAGTATTTCTAGGCTTCCTTGCGGTAATAAAAATGACAGTTTTAAAAAAAGACCGTAACTTGGTCATTTCTTACTAGTTTTTTTATTATGACCTATTTTTGGAATTGGAACAACCATTCTGGATCCACCCACGTGACCAAAACATACAACTGGGCATTTCTGGGCTTGCTTTCGGTAATAAAAATGACAATTATAAAAAATGGCCGTAACTTGGTCATTTCTTATCGGTTTTTTTTATTATAAACTGTTTTTGGAATTGGAACGATAGTTCTGGATCCACCCACGCAACCAGAACATAAGACTGGATTTTTTGGGCACATTTTTTTGACAAGGTTGTAAATGAAAGTTTCTTCTCTTTTCTTTCCTGTGTTTCTAACGGTGCTTTTGCAGATTCAGATCAGTAAAGTGTAACTGTTTTCAAGTTCTTCACTGTTTTTTTTGTCTTTTTTCAGTATTAGGGTTTCTTATTTCTTGACAAAATTTCACTCATTATGACTTCCGAAGTAGCTTATGTTCCTGAATTAGTTGGTTCTGACTATCTTGCTTGGAAGAGAAAGATGATTGATGTTCTCAGGAGTAAGAATCTTTGGAGGCTAGTTAATGGTGAACACAAGACACTTACTGCTGCTGATGATTTGGCTATTTGGGAAGCTAAAAGTGATCAAGCAAGGGGGCTCATTGGTCAAACTGTTGCACATAGACTTCGGGTAAGTATTGAGGCAGAAGACAACCCGGTTCAGGTATGGCAAATTCTTTACTCTTTATTTGATAAATTTGATGATGTTTCTGCATATTATCTTGAAAAGAAGATCTTTGACCTCGAACCTGCCGACTTTGAAAGAGTTGAGTTATATCTTGCTGAATTAAAAACTTTAAATGAGAAAGTAAATAGTTGTGGTAAAGATTACAAGAAAACTGACACTGCTCTTATTATTTTTGTAGAATGTAAAATGCCATCTTGTTTTTATATGTTTATCTAAATTAGGAATAGAGCTTTAGAATTGTCTCAAAGTACTATGAAGCAAACTTTTGATGATTTTTGTAAATGATTGATCAATGAGTAAGAAAGATTAATTGTTTCAGGACAACTCACACCTAATAAAGCTCTAACTGCACTTAATAAGAATCATAAGAAAAGTTTTAATAATGCTAAAGGTTATAATCCTTCTAATACTAATTCTGGACATGCTTCTCATGCTTCTAATGAAAATAGTAAACAGAAGAAAGTGTATGATCCTTGTGAACATTGTGGTAAAACTAACCATCCTGAAAATAATTGTTTTAAAGCAAAATGTTTAATGGCTAAAGCTAAAAATAAAACCTCTGATGACTCTCAAGTTGCTTTATGTGCATCTGTTGTTTTGCCTAATAATTCTTCTTCTAACGTGGAATGAATAATGGATTCTGATGCATCTAAACATCAGACTGATGATGCTTCTTTATTTACTTCTTATGATTGCAGAGGTTATCTTGTTCCTACTTGTCTCTAACGTTCCTATATGGAAGCATTGACATTTTCAGGGCATTCATCTCTAACATTCTACCAATAAGAAATGCACCTATGCTTTAGATTAATTGCTTGATGACTAAATTTTCATATATTTAAGTGAAATCTTTGGCTCACTATTTATATGTTGTGGCTGACACTTAATGTGTAAAAGTAACTTCAATTTCGTTAATGAGCAAGTTAATCTTTTATTTGATCATATTATGTTGTCATTCCTTTATATGATGTTTGCTAACCTTTGGTATATAAGCATTTTCATTTCTGTATGAGCAATTTTGTTTTATGATCTTTATATGCTTTAATCTTGAAAGTTCTTGTGCAGATAAGTTCTCTGTTTAGGCTTTCACCTTATTCCAAGAATAATGAAGCACCATTTTCTACTGTTAAAGTCATGATGTTTATCTATATGATATCATTTTCGATGTATAGACCATTGGGGTCTTGTTTCTTCGATGTTTGAGGTCTTCTACAGATATTTATATTGCACCTTGATTGGAAGAATGTTTGCTATCCGCATGTGTATTGGTCATCTGGGTTTTTTTTGTACATTGTTGTGGTGTTCTTAGCCACACGTTCTGTTGTATTGGCTGTTAGAATGTATCTGTACACTGGTGTGGATGTTATATCAGAGTTCTTCAGCTATCATGTATGGTTGTGATGATTCTTGTGGTGATCTGGGCATCTTGCAATTGGATTTCGTCACATGTTCTCGACATTTTATTGTTGGGTCTTTCATCGTACAACTTGGTTTGTGTGCACTTTCATGATTCAGTGAGAAGCGGTTGTTCATTGTCCAATTCCATCAGCCGAAGTGTTCTTCTTATTTGCAGCTTTGGTTCTTCTGGAAGTTGTCATAAAGGGGGAGCAGTAATGACTCCTTCCTTCCTTAGTGTTAGTGTGGGCCCTTCTCCCAGCCATTATTAAGGGGGAGTGTTGGAATATATTATATTCCTTGGAATGTAATAATGTCTTTGTATTATGTCGGAAGTTGTCTACAATCTTATGTAAAATAGTAATACATTTAACTCATAGTTATATGGTGTTGTATTTACTTGTGTAGAGTATTTGTCCATGGTATTGTATTAAGAGATGTTATTTTGGAGAATTATAGTATCCCACATGCAATATGTAAGAGTAATTCCTCCTCATCTCTTAGTATATAATAGGGTCAAGTGAGTCTCTACACATAATGTATTCTTGATGTAGTAGTGGTACTATTGTGACACTGTTGTACATCATCTATATTCTTTGGGGTATTTGTGCTTTTCTCTCTTGTAAGATTGGAGAAGACATTTTGGAGAGAATAGAAGACTACGCCGTAGCTTGACTCTACTATTCTAACACAGAATTAACAATCTAATCACTTAGCTAGAGAATTACAAACAAAGGAACTTGAAGAACCTTTGGATCAGCAACAGAGGTCCCCTACCATCTAGATCTAGTACCAAAGTGCTTTTGTACTCTCCTATAATGCGTAATAAATTCAAACCATTCTTTACATGTGTTGCATTTATTGTTTTTGGCTAGTTTTCTTATGTGTTATCATGAATGTTAAGTAATTTAATTTGTTTAGTTTAGTTTCCCTCTCATTACTTTGATTTTCTGCTTGAGATTGCACAATCCTCAAGTAGGTGCTTTTGGCACATGTGAGAGAGAAATCACACACAACACACCCTCATTGACAATATTTCCAACATTTGCAAAATAAGTTTTATTGGGGCTAAAATTTTGTTGATCTGGAAGCAGACTTTGAAGTGCAACCTTTCAAGGTCATGATTAGCAATTCCCTTGTCTTCAATAATAACATTGTTGATGATTGTTTATGTTAAATTGATCACTTTTGCTCTCGATTGGTCTTTTTGTAACCCAATGTTTGTGTATGTTGTATAGTGTGGGTATCTAATCATTTTAACAAGCATTCTTTCCACATGTTATAAATATATGTTGGCACTTGTACAATGTTTTCAAAAGCTATTTGTTGTCCACTTCGTATATTTTTCCCCTCATTGTTTTCCGATATTGGTTTGGGACATTATACAATAATTTTTGGATGGAAAAATGTGAGTGAGACTATATTCACATGTGGACAATATATGCCCTTTATTATTCAAAACACTTGATAGAAATTTGAGAGTAATTTGATGGTGTAATATCCCTAGTTTTGACTTGGAATGTGTTAAATCAAATCATGTAAATGATGTAAATATTCTAGTATGGATTCCTAGTGCGGAGCTCAAGGCCAAGATCCAACTAGTGAATGGCTACATGTATAATGTGAATATCTCTATATGGACCATATGGTTGGCTTTCCATGCTAACTTTAAAACTATGTAAATATTATGCTGAAATATAACAACATGGTCCAATATGTTTGTGTGGAGAGCACTAAAGAGGGGCTATGATTCCACTAGAGGGGAAGAGGAAAAGGGGGTCCATGGGAGATACAAATTTTCTATTTCCATGTGTCAACCTTATAACTCATCCATTTGCTTCATTGTGCCTTAAATGAGCCAATTACTTCCTTTTAACTATTAAAATCCAATCTTTAATGCACGAGGGAGGTTGGTGGGGACTTCTCATGTAATTATGAAAAGCATGGGATGGATATACTTTTATGATTGTTGTAAGAGTCCTCTCTTTTATGGTTAGAAGTTATGTTAGATGTCTTTACTCTCCACCCTCTCATCCTTTTTGGAGTCTACCACTCATACGCTCAACGGAATAATGGGACATAAGAGATTGGGGAGAGTAACTTGCATTTTTTCTCTTGTTGTTCTTGTTGCTGCCATACCACTTTTACCATACTGTTAGTCAACCAGACTTCAAATTGTGATAGGAGAATGGCATACTTTAGAGAAAAGAGATGGTTGTAGGTGAGCAAAGAGGCTAGGAAAAATGAGAACCTCTACCCACTGAATTTTGTTGCTCATGAGATGTTTGAGAAGCCATGGTTGATTTCTACCTGGAATGATTGAAAGGCACACAATAGCTTGGAATATTACTACTCACATTGGTAAGAACTGTAAGGGTTGGATTTCTTGAGGTAACCATGGATCTATGAAGGGAAATTCCTTCCTTGTGCTCTATAGGGAAGCTGGAAGAAGTGTCATGGTTATGATGGTTGAGTTAGATTCCTGTAGAAGCTCTAGACGAGAATTTGGCTAAACATTAAGGGAAAAAAGGGTTTTGGGCCAGGAGAGAAAATCCTCTGAGTGTTCTTCACCTTGGTGGCCTCATAGTCCAGCTCGGGGCTAGCCTCTCAACAAAAAGAGTATATGTTGGACATAGCGCATATGGTTAGGTGGAACGTTGCTCCCACGTAGTCAGTCTCTTGGACCAACTGATCCCTGCTGAGGAAACTACTGGATCAGTTCCAACTATAACAAAGGGAAATAAACCACTTTTACCTTGCTTTCTGTGGGTGAAGAAACTCTTGTCTATGGGATTGTAATCTATAACTGTCTTTGTGTTTTTGTGTTTATGTAGCAATGTATCTTTCTCTGCTTGTGAATGAATATGATTCTTTATGTCGATGTATGTGTATGGAAAGAGTTTATTTCTGCCATGTTTGTATTTTACATCTACACAGACATTTCTTATCTATGCATCTGCATACACATTCTTGTTTATGCATTTGTAATATGGCCATGGAGGGAATCATGAACCCATAAATTCATAAGGACCTCTTCCTTGGTTTGGATCGATGGATAAGGGCATGTCATAGTGAATTCAAGGACCTTGTGTGTAATGTTGGGGTTGTATAAGACAAAATGCATAGCTACTGATAGAATTATAATTGTATAGTGATGCATAAGTTTGACTGTTGATTTAATAAAGGGAAGGAATCATTCTCATTTGATGGGATCTCAAACATGATCATAATCGTTCGATGGGAAAAGCCCCATTGGTGATCATTCATCAAGAGAGTTCACTAAAGGAGGTTAGAAGGAAATCCTGACAAAGAACATAGACATGATCCTCATGGACCAAAGCCAACGTCATATCAAGAACAATGTATCGGGAGTGTGATATTGGGGGGAAGCCGTTGGGATAATTCATCGAAGGGTTTCAGAGAGAAACCCAACATGGTACATAACCGAGGCTCGACCATTCATTGGGAAAGTTGTAGAAGAAGTTCGAAGGAAAGATTGACATAGTACGCAATCGAGGTCTAATGGAACAAAATCGATATCGTATCAGAATGTGGTATTGGGAGTGTGGTATTAGAGAGAGGTGACATAAGCATCAGTGAAAGGATTTGATAGGCAATATATGATGGGATATCAAATCTCGATGTATCGAGGATGGATCATCAGGCGTGGGCCATCAGAGTATCCATTCGATGGAATATGTGCATTAATGGTGGAAGAGACAAAATGTGAGATCCAATAACATCGACTTAACGTGTCGAGAACATATCATTGGGATTTATTTACAAGTGCACAAGTATTTCCAATGGAGGGGAGTCGATGTGTCGAATCCGATGGTTCGGGAAGGCCTTGGATCAGACTCATGATAAGGATGAAAACGCCAATAGAGAAGGGACTTGATGAACTAAGAAAGGGGTTAGAAGAGCATTGAGATGTTTGTGCATTGAGTAACGCCCTCATACCTCGAAGGGTTATTTTCTAGTGGCCAAGGACATTGACAAAATGGTTTTGGAAAGTCGTAAATTTTATCAAAAAGACATTGATTGGGTTCCCCATTAGCCCAAAGGTGCTACCGAGCTAGTCGGGGACACCATAGATTGTGTGAATGTTGTGTCATTTCAAGGTCCACTTTCACATTTTGATAATTGATCTTTCTCCCCAAAATTTAAGTCTCGGTGTGGGTGGGATACAACCTATTCTAACCCTTGTTTTGGAATTCAATGTGCTTGAGACACACATGTCAAAATATGGAAATATTCCAAATTTTTAAACTGCCCCAAAGCAATTTTTGGATAAAGAGAGTGGTACAATAGATTGGTGAGGAACTAAACTACAACTCTTGTTACTAGATTAGTTTTGGGAAAGTGTTTTATTTGATGAGTTACATTGTGCACACTCTAATAGCGTTGGGGGTAACATACTTCATTCTTGCTTGTTTTTGCTCTTATGTTAAGCTCTAATCCATACTCCAAACATTGCTTGCTCAACTAGGGATGCAAGTACACAATATCCTCACTCGATGTTTTCTCTAAAGTCCAAGTCTATCTATGTCCTTAGAATATTTTGAAATGGTGCTATGCATTTTTGCCAGAGTCCAAACCAACTTTCCATTACAATAATTCCAAATATCTATTACAATTTTCAATAATGTCTAAATTAATGTTCCAAGTTAAGGTATCTCATTCCAAATGCCACTTCGAACAATAATAACAATATATATTCTTACTTTCTGTTATCTTAAAAATTAAAAGAATCCCATTTAACAAGCTAAGACATTTGATCTTACCTCTCTAACTAGCAAAAAAATTCCACTATTTCACATCTCTAACTAGCAAAGAAATTCCACTATTTCACATCATATTTGCATTGCATTACCATATTAAAGCGCCAATCACTTTAAGAACCCCAAAACAATAAAGACATCTTCTCTTTCCAAATAAATAATAGAAGCGAAATATATAAATATTAAAAAAAAAAAATGTTTCATTTTTCAAACAAACGCAAGACGACTATCGAAACAACCAAAGCGAAGTGTATAAATATCGGAAGTGTTTCATTTTTGAGAAAATAAAAGGACGATCGAACGAAAAAAAATGGGCGCACCACAGCAGGAGGAAGTAAAAGGCGCGGAAAGGAATGGAACTCATGACCCAAGTCCCACTCCCATGTCCCACGCAGACTTTTTTCTTTGGAAACAACGCAAGGTAATTTAAATCAAACAGTTTATTTCTAAAAACAAAAAATATTAATACGATGGCTCGTTCGTTATTGTGTATTTGTTTACTTTCGATCCATGAATGAAAACAGACATTGATGAGACTGTTTCCTGTAAAATGGCTGTCAATTGTCATTTTTAGGAGTAACTGTGACGTTGTGTATTAATTATTATTACAACTTTTTGGACCATCAGATAATTTTTTATTGACTGATTGTAATTTGTTTTATGCACTGTTACAAAAAAATGTATGTAAAAGACCGCAATTCCTGTACACATAAGAATTCTGAAGTTTAGGTAGGAAAGGACTAAATGTAGCACTTGATTGTATTGTTATGCTTCTTTCTATCCTGAAATAATATATTCCTTTTCTGTCTTGCCCTCGAACCCATTGTTTTGGAGCATCAGGAAATAAATGTTTCTAAGAACCATAAACCCTAAGTCAATATTTTTTTGATATCTGGACTTAATGGAAGGAAAATTCTGTGCACATATTGCTTTGCTTTACCTATTGCGCTCTCTTTCTCTCTCTATATAATATATAGATAGCAATACACAGATCAAAGCAATATTTCACAGTTTTTTTTTTCAATAAATATGGATTTAACCCCTGTTGCTTGTATAAATTTTGGTAAATTATTAGCTCCAAGGGATAGCTCAATTGGTAAGAGCGTGTGCACACTCTTTCAGAGAGTGGAGGTTACGAGTTTGAGCCTTTCAGGGTCAGGCCTTCTGTCTGAAGGCTGATGGTTTACCACCCTTAGCATCCATGAAATATAAAGAAGTATTGGTGGGTTTCCAGGTCACTTATTCCCATGTGATTTTTTTGGCCAATAATTATCATTATTTATTTATAAAAGCTCCTATCGCTGACAGTACCAGATACATCACAGAATGTCTTTCTAGCATCGCTTATACATCACAGAATGTCTTTCTAGCATCGCTTATCACACCAAAAATTAAGACTTACACATTATAACTTATAAGTGACCTTTCAGATTGCTCCTAAACATCTTGACAGTAATAGAGTTAAAAACTAAACCAGAAGACCTGAATTTACATACAAAAGCTACATACATAAAATAGCCAGGTATGAAATTGACTCTACAATTTAAAACCATGTCTTGAATTCTGCTGCTAGGAGAGCCTGTAGGAAATCATACACTGAGGTGTGCTTCTTTGTTCTTGCTGGCTTGACTTTTCCTCCATGAACACATGGGCATGATGCTTGGCGACGAAATAAGCTAGGTTTTTGTAATATCCCGGATCCGGGATGATCACAAAATATATGAATTTATCAACATTAATCAATTTTACATTGATTTATAACTTTCACAAGCAGTATGCATTCTAATAGACATTTCGTCAAACACTTTGAAACATTCCATAACACATCACAATGGAGAGATAATATTGGCACCTTTATTATGTCTAACAAGAGTAAACAGTACAATAACTATGACTGTGATAGCAGCTACCAAGATACATTCAACAAGAACCTGGAAGTGATGCCAACTTGAATTATGAAGCTCCAATGAAGATCCTCAATGGATCCTCCCCCTTTGTCCAGCTAGGGTGGATCTGTTACACCACCGAAACTAGACCAGAATGGATGGATGGAGTTTGCCAACCCCAAACAAAAAGTCTAGGCTAACATGACTGTGATAGCAGCTACCAAGATACATTCAACAAGAACCTGGAAGTAATGCCAACTTGAATTATGAAGCTCCAATGAAGATCCTCAATGGATCCTCCCCCTTTGTCCAGCTAGGGTGGATCTGTCACACCACCGAAACTAGACTAGAATGGATGGATGGAGTTTGCCAACCCCAAACAAAAACTCTAGGCTAACCCCTAGATGGTCTCAAGAACAAATCTCCAAATATTCAAGCACGGCCTTTTCCATTTGCCTCTGCCTCTTATCCTTGAAAAGTCTCCAATACCATGGATAAATACCATGGGCCAATGAAAACCATGTTCCATTATCTCCTTTTGCCCATACCATAGAAAAATACTATAAAACACCAGAAACCATGCACTGGGTAATTCTTGCTTCCCCTTGGCCAATAATTATAATTTTTTTGAGCTTTAATAATATTACTAGCTAATTTCCCCAAATAAATTATTTTTTCCTTATTTGTCACCATTAATATTTTTTTCTAAATTCTTCCTAGGTGACCTTGGTCTATTTTCCTTAGACCAAAATTGGGGACATAACGGTTTTTCAAACAGCTGTGGGTTTTATGCCTAAAAGCCTTACCTTCCTGTTTATCCTTACTAGATACCTTGTAAAGAGAGAC
>LPNX010328143.1:60490-121761 GCA_001517045.1 Pseudotsuga menziesii | reverse complement strand
TATTTATACGTAAAAAGTGCTAACTTTTCCCTCTACGCTGTCCTATCTAATTCTAAGTTTAAAGTGATTTTTTAGAGTTTGTCACCCACAATCTAGGGACTAAACCTCATAAAACATAAAATAATGATAAAATATGATGATAGCTTCAACAAGATGAAAAGTTGAGCTTGGAAGGAGGACGTCATACCCCATCTAACCCTAACAAGTGTCTTTTACCCTCAACGTCCTCCTTTATATGGTACGGCCTTCAAAAGCTTGCTTTTAAGATGGACGATTTGCATTTCTTCATTAGGATGACCAAGAGGGAGAGGTAGTACAATAAAATAAGGTCCAAACGGGTATAAATGAGGTGTGCTAGAGCGGGTGTGACAACCCTTACAAGCGCAACCACCTCTACAAAATATAAAACCTTAAGTGTGGCTAGGGGCGCTCCTAAGTCATGTGTCCTAATGGAGTCACCCCAAGATGCACTAATATCTTGGGCTAGACCGAACGGCGGACGTCCTGTACCTGAAGTCGTTGACTTCCAATATAGGTGGCCCCACCCAGGTTCGAAACTCGGTTTAACTGCTTTCAGTGTTCTGTGGACGCATGCTGGAAGCCAGGGGTTATAGTGGTGGCAGTGTGACTCGTTCCTTGGTGGCGCAGGCTCCAAGCCCCTCAGTTGCTGATCCCCCTGTTAAAAAAAAAAAAATCTATCCAAGGCATAAATGCTCAACATGATGAGGGGTTACCATCCATCAAGGGGTAGTCAGCAGGGCCACAAGACCAGCACACCTTGAACGTAGGCCAAGACGACTTGCCATGACTGACCAAGGGGTCTGGAACCCAGCTAGACTGATTTTTACACAAAGAAGCCCCAACTTGGCCTTTTACAATGGCAAAAAGACCCCCTCCTTGCCACATCTAGTAGGGTGTGCTGTAGAGAATCTGGAGCGTAACACCTTATAAGACTAGCAATCAGCAAAGAACCTTTCCTTATCTTCACTAAATAACCAAAAAATCACCAGAAAACAGGAGAGCGCTGTTGGTGGAGAAGGTAGAAAATCCTAAAAAAAGGTTGGTGTCCTGAAAGGCAGTGCTGAAAACCCTAACTAACAGTCCTGAAACAGTTTTTAGAAGAGAAACAGAAGAGCACTGGTGGTGGAGAGGGTAAAAAACCTTAAAAGCAGTTTTCTGTCCTGAAAAAGCAGCGCTGTAAACCTAGTTGACTGCCCAGAAACAATTTTAGAACAATGCTGGATAGAGAAGGAAGAGTTCACACAGGCTGTAATACCATGTTAAAAATCACGAGATAGAAGATCTATGGTGAACACTTCAGAAAACCTAATCCAGAATAGAAAAACACAGCAGATTTATAACAGCATTACAAGAGAAGAACACACCATAACCAAACACAATAACCCTAAGAGAGGCACTTTATAGAAAAGATGCCCTTAGGTCTTTATCCAATAATCAACTTGAGTGAAATATAAAAATGAAAACAGTGTAATTATATTTATACATAATTTTTAGGGTTTGGCCCCAAGAGGCTGACTAGGTTGGTCTCAGCCAAAATAGCCAAATAAAGAAATACAATCAATGGGTTAGTTACTCATGTGTAGGCATTCAATAAAGCCATCAATACATCAAATACAATAGGTGAGCAACATATACTTCTTCCTATCTATACATATTATAGATTGAAATGATGTTGAAAACATTTTGTTGGCGAATATATCGCTGAGGGTCCGGAAAGGAACTTATTGGCAACATTGGGAAAATATTGGAAAAATATCAGCAAACTTAAATAAAATATAAATTATTCAATTTTTTAAATATATGAAGCAACCCTCTTTCCCTTTTATGGGCAATTGTAACAGTGAATAACCCCTTTTTTCTCAATCCTCTGCTTTCGCTTTTCAAACCGAGCAAAAAAAAATCCAAAAATCTCCTGACTAAGCCAATACACGATTTTTTCCGATGATAATGTTGTTGAGCTGTGAGGATCGCAATATATCGCGATCTCAGTGATATTATCGTGATGTTTGCAACAATCATCTTACCCCTAAGATGCCCCCTTCCACCAAAGAGGAGCAATGATTAGATAGTGATTCTGCCACAACCCAATCTCAGAAAGTTTGGGCTACTTTGCAGCCCCACAATAGATGCTTGACTGCTTTTGTTTTGTGCCAAATAACACAGCCGCCATCTGTAAAGCATTTATTCTGGAGCCCATCTTAACTGCTAGGATACTCTTGAGACAGCGATCTGATAACTCTAGCAGTATGTGCTTTCCAGATGCTCTAAAATCTCCTAACCCATCTGGTGCAATGATCCTGGACTGCCCATCTTCTATGGACTTAATTTGCCAAAAAAAAATTCAGCTAGTCCAAAGCTCTTTGGTTCTACAGTCAATAAAGGGTTTCCCATATGATCACTTAAAATCCTTTGAGATGGGTCCTTCCACATCTAAGCTCATTTTGCGAAAAACTGGTTTCAGTTATGATTTTGCAGAGTGCTTTGAAAGCTTGTTTGTCCATTGCATGAACCTCACAAAACCCTCCGTTTGTGAAAGGGGTTGGATCTGTCTGTCGGGTATCCAAGCAATGTTACTGACCCCAACCTCCATATCAGCCTTTAAGTTATATCCCAGCCATTAGAGGACCATTAAAATCCCAGTGAAGAGAGAAGATTGCTTCCACGTTCTTGTTTTTGAAATGCTCATAGAATAGTACTTGGTCAAGCTAAGTCATTTGTGATATTGGAGAAACTGTACTTTTATGTATTTTCTTTTTACCTTGTTGTCATGAGCGGCAAAGTTGACTACTACCAGGCTTATACCTTGTGGAGTGGCTGAATGAATTAATCTCTTCGTCTAAGGGAAGATCATATCTAAGTGCAATAATGTTAATCATTTACAGAGTTTGGTCAGCCCTGCACTTTCATATTTAGCTAATGTATATTGCTAGTAATGAATTGATGAAACCAAGTACGAAGAAAACAACATTTGGTTTCATTAATTTTCTATGCTTATAGTTTGAAATTGCGCTAAGCATTCAAATGTTCAGTCAGAAATGTAAGAAAGTAGACTAAAATGACAGCTTGCAGGATGCACTAGCAGCTAACAGAGCAGCAGAAGCTGCTAGGAAACGTGCAGAGGATATAGAAGCAGGCCGAGTACAACTGAATGGTCGCGAGCTTTTTGAACATGAGCCATGGGTATTTGATGACAGCCGTTTTGAGTAAGGTCCTAATTGCTTGCATTGGTGTTCTTCCCAATTAACGGAGTGATATTTTTTACTGCGTGCAATTTTGATCCAAAAGGTCAATATTATTGTAACTTTATTTTGATAATGACTCAATGCTCCTGTAGACACCATGCATGATATGATGGTAGTTGTAAAACTATAAGCTAATCAGGAATTCCACATTTCAGAGGAGAGCCTTTGGATGGTGTGCAAACCTATTTACTGGGGAATTTTATTTATTAACTGTACTTCAACTGCCATTTTTGCCAACGATTCATAAACATTAGTTGATGGGTTTAAATATGTAATTTGTTGTTTGTGCGAGCTGATTATATATCTTGGAGTGTATCTGTTTCTTTTAAATTCTTCGTATTCCTTCTATGAACTGAACACTGTACAATGCAAAGCTAATAATAGTTGATTGTGGGTTAAAATAAGGTAAGTTTCTTAAAGGCTACAGTTCACCAAAACAATAGGTCAATGTTACTAGAGAATACAAGTTACAATCATGATGTGGGTCTGCCAAGGCAACTGCTAAGCGTTAAAAAAATGTGAAAATAAAAGTAGCGAGTAAGAAAGCGTAATCCCTAAAAAGAAGCACTACTCAGCACTAGAAGAAGAGGATGTAGAGGAGGAAGTGGGACTGCCTAATAATGTCCTCTGGGGAGTGCCCCAGTGCTGAGTAGGCCTGGGTCAGTGATCTTGGGAGGATCCATGGGGCATTCAAAATATGGTTACAAAGTTTTCCTATTTCTAATTTATTAGGAATGGTTATTACTAGCTTTTGGAAATTGGAAAGTACATTGAAGAAATTTATAATATAACATTCAAATTGGGAAAGTAAATATGATAAACATTGATCAACAAAGTCTCTGTAATTAAAAGTCAGTTTAGTATTTGTTATTTGTGTACTAGTAAATAGGTTAGGACTATTTTATATTATTTTCTAAAGTTTTCAATATTACAATCCATTTACCAAGTCATGGAGTATCTTGTTTTTTAAGTGAATTCCTCTATATTTGTAAAGTATTGCTAAAGTTTTGTTTTTGCTGACATCGTCAAATATGTAATGGCCCTTGGAGAGTAAGAGCCAAATTGGTTTTATGTTTAGAAAGTGTACTTCAAAGATAAAGAAGTAATTCAAATTTATTAAAAAATTAGTAATGTGTTCTAATTGTTTAAATGACATTATTGAAATGCTTATATATCTTGTTTGGTTCCCACTAGGAGGAATGCATGTTTTTAATTTCATTACATGTGGAATCAATCTTCTAAAAAAACGTATTATGGTGAATGCAGAGAAAGTTAATACATGTTGAGTCATATTGGAGATTTTGGCATATTGTTTTGACTTGTATTTGTTGGAGTACCTTTACAGGGTCTTAATATTAATTTGCCTGCCTAGATCCCCAGTTGCACAAATTTTCACTAAACCGTTGCAATTCCCCTCAACTTGTGGATTTGAACTTCGTCTTTTGAGGACATTCTCTTTTTGACTCTATTTTGCCCAACCAATCTACTAGGGCTACAACCTTCAAGCTTCCATCATAACCTGTAATTTGAAATATCCACTCACATTTTTGTTGTTTTTAAGAAATCTAATCTGCTGCATTGTGGGATCATTCTCTTCTTTGCTTTGCTCAGCTCTACTTGGGTTGTAATTTGAAAGTACTTTCCTCTGCTTCATCACTCTTATCTGTTTTCAATTCTTTTAATTGCCTTTTCAATTCCTGTCATTCTCAACTTACCATTTTTTAGTCCACCTGAAGCTCCAGCAAGGAAATCTTGGTCCTTTGTACTGTCGGGCTCCATGGGTTTATGCTACTTAATTGCTTGGACTTCTAAATATACACAGACTTAAAACTGGTGTAGCTCCATGTAAATATTCTGAGCCTGGGGTCAAAGTTATTGCAGGCTGACCTTATGTGTGACCAAAGTAGTCTATAATGCATCAATTTGATCATCTACTTCCTTTATTTAAATTTTATTCATACTTCACTTGCTTTAGCAATGGGTTAGCAATTACTGTAACCTCTTCATTAAGCTTCTTGATCTTTTTGTGCGTCATTTTTGCAATGATTGTCGACCCAACATAACAAATTTTGAGGTTTGCGTCATCTATCTCCAAGAGGCTTACCTTCCTTTGATACCATACAATGCATGAGAATATGTAATGGTTTTATGCTATGCACAGGTCAAAGCCTAAGCGCTCTACAAACTTGTTTAAGTATGCAGTGGAAATAACTAAATAAGCTTGTAGGAAAGAAATGAAACACCAATACAGTAGATTGGGAAGATTCCAACACTATCTACTCGTTACCACTATCATTCGTGAATATTCACAAACATAAAAACATGGTGCCTTGGCGTTTTTCTTATTGTCAATGCATCTCTCACAATGCACAGTTTTTCCTACTACACAACCCGTCACTTGAGGTGCAAGTGTTCTTCTACCTTTGAGCTCCCTTACTCTCACTTGGCTCATTCTTGTTTTATCTGAATCTTCTAGTGCCTCTAACTTCTACAAGAGTGTGCTCTTGATCAACCACTTAATGAGCTACCTAGCAACCAACCCGATCTCCTCTGAGGCCTCTTATAACCTTACTTTGTAATCGACTTGCAATTATAATGGAGTAACAACTTCTTTCTCGACTCTTTGAGAACCATATGTCTATACTAGATCGTATTTCTTGTTCTGCATAATGTCATGTGCCTTCTTATGTACTTCATTTTCTATTTATATTACCTCATCCTTTGGCATACTTTTTCATGTACAGCCCATGTGATTATTTGTGCTTCCTTTGCTCATCCTATGCACTATTTGATTTTGTGCACGCTTCCACATGTAAGCACTGAGTTATTTTGTGTACACTTACACATGTAAGCACTTTTGTGCATCATCACCCTCTATTCTCTTTTGTGTTTTTACCTTGGGTTTTGTGCATGATGCTCTTGCATGATATCATATCACTGCTCAAATTAATAATTTTTACAATGCCAGTAAAATCTAGACTATATTATGAGACTGGACTACATTATGAGATGTAAACATAGATGGTTTTCTATGTGTAACCAATCATATGCATGAAGAAGATAATTGATAGTGGAATGCCACGTTATATGATGCATGTTTAGGATTTCTGCAACCAACTCATAGCAGTTGGTGATATAATGGTGACGAAGGACCTAGTACCATTGTCAAATAGTGGTACGATATAAGTATTTCAAGATTTCTTAATAGAGCTGAATGCAACAGGGAAATTCATTGGCATTATACCAAATGAGCTTGGCGTTGTGTTATTATAGGAAGTACAATGCAATAGTAGATTTGACTAGTGCAAGTTTGATTAAGCACATCTTGTAAAAGCATCAAATAAGAAAGGAAGGACAAATGAAAGCAAAATATTGTGCACCAAGAGAATGTAGGTTGCATGCAAGCTAGCTTAATTTATTTTTTTGGGAGAAAAAAGATGCACTTTGTTCCCTTAAATTTGAAAAAAATATGTTGATCAATATATGGATGATATTTATCTCCAAATTAACTAATTGCAAATTTCATAGGAGTCAAATAAGTTGTAAGTTGACATTGAAAATATATACTCAATTTATGCCATTGACATTAAAATCATATTGTTCAAGATATGTTGGTTCTACAATTGATTTGATATGATGTCAATCCACATGATCCATTTCATCCATGTTATAGATCCTTGTGATATATGTTATCAAATTCAAATATGGCTTATTAATGATCATGATCCATGTAGAATCATACATAGATGGATATACCATTTAATGTAGATATCGTTCGATGTATCACTATGTCCAATCTTTTTTGAGGTATAAGTGATTTTGACTAAAGTATACTACACAATGATTGGTAAGAAGGAAAATAATGATTAGGAGTGGTAGGGGCAAGAGGGATCATCCTTGATCGTGATGGAAATCAAGAAACTAGCTATGAATGGGGGTTGGGTGAAGCACCAAACAACTAGGTTGAGGATTTAGCTATATTTTAAAGTGAAAAAATGTTGGATTCAAGATGCATAAGGGACATTTTAATAATTGTTGACTTAGTCATAGTTATAAGATTTATGAGCAAATCGTTTGATTCGAATTTGGATCCAAAGGACAACGACTTTAGCTCTAGCTCGGTGAAAAGATTGGCAAAGGGTAATGCCCATGGTCAAGGACAAGGGGAAAAGAAATAATGATGGCTTGAAGGGCCCATGTCACTTCTAGAGTCTCTTGCATCAAGAAAATGCTCTATTAGTTAATTGTAATGTAAGAATGAAATATTTAATTTATTCACTTTCCAATGGAGGTCACATGAAGACAAGTGTTATCTCATGTACTAGATAAATAAATAAATAAGAGGGAGATAAACATAAGACTTTCCTCAAATGTAATAAATGAGGGAAAGGACAAGAGAGGGGCTCAACGATCTTGGGGAAGTGGAAGAGTTGGGGATGCTTGACCTTCTAGCTACCCTGCACTTTCGTGAGCATCCTTCTACTTGAGCATTCTCCATAATGAGAAAGGGGTTCTTTGACTTAGAGTGAATAAGATGATTTTGGATTTCCATGTGAAGCTTGAGGATGAACTAGATAGCCTATTTCTCTTCACATGAATACAAGTGTTATCTCATGTACTAGATAAATAAATAAATAAGAGGGAAAAAAACATAAAACTTTCCTCAAATGTAATAAATGAGGGAAAGGACAAGAGAGGGGCTCAACGATCTTAGGGAAGTGGAAGAGTTGGGGATGCTTGACCTTCCAGCTACCTTGCACTTCCGTGAACATCCTCCTACTTAAGCATTCTCCATAATGAGAAAGGGGGTCTTTGACTTAGAGTGAATAAGATGATTTTGGATTCCATGTGAAGCTTGAGGATGGACCAGATAGCCTATTTCTCATTAGCAAATAATAAATGACTTGGATGAAGCCTTTGAATGCTAGTTTTCTCTACTGGGTTTCTAGGGCAAATATTGTCTCCATGAGCAAAGTTATTTTGTGTGGGTGATTGTTCGGTTGGATTGTTTATTTACTGTGTGTATGTGAGATGATTGATTCATTGCATTTTATTTTTATCTATTGGATGGTGTGAGAGCTTTGTTGTGTCATTAATGCTAGGTTACAATAAGATTGAATACGAGGATGAATTTGCAGCTAAAAGGCATATTGTTACATAGAATGGTTTTATATTATTGTTATAGGAAAGCTCAACAACTAATTAATTCCCTCGATTGAATGCTTGCTTAGACTTTGAGATCAGTGGTCATCATCACGGGGTTGTTGTTTCCCTTTTGGTAAATTGTTTTCTCCACCACCATTGCCATCCGCGCACAACCTTTTTTTTCCTCAATGAAATTACTGACATGAATTCTCCTCAAGTGTTTTAGTATATTGGTTGACTTGCCCAACATTTTGCTTGAGTGTATTGGGCCTTCCACCACTTATTTGGAAATTGAATTGCCCCTCAATGATCTGCCCAACAGATTAACTCTCCCATAACGATTTTGTCAGAGAAATTCTTTCTCAACCTTTCTAGAATTGTTGTTCATTTGCCTCAAAAGTTCCCTCAACGTATTGACTCCTTCCACAATGAAATTGGCCATTGAATATTTCTCCAATTTTGAGTGAGGCCGCCTTGAGAATGCATAATGCATTTTTTTTAATTAATTGGGGAAAACCGTGTGGAGTATACCACCTTGTGGAGAATGCATAATGCATGTTTTCTTGACTGGCCTTTGGAGTTAGCTCAAGGGCAGATTGTGTTGAGTATCATACCTTACATATTTTGTTTGTTGACTTTATTTGAGCCTTTTTTAAATCTTTGTTTTGTGGTATAGAGAAAATAGGTAAATAGGAGTTGTGTTGAAGTTGGCATTTATCGCCCATTGAATAAAGAAGAAGAAGGTTTCTTGAGTTGTATTAAGTATCCGTAGTGGTAAAATAGATAGGCTATAAGCCCATTGTTTACATATCACATGGTATCAAAGCCTTTGTTTGAGTACATTTGGTGAGATCTATATGGTAAATACCTGCAGCGATTACCTAAGAAGTGGATAATATTTTTTGCTAGGTGTAGGGAGAAGTAGAGCATCAACCATGGTAAGAGGTCATCATGAAGGGGATGAAGAAGAGGACACCGTGGTTAGATTGGACTGGCTAGAGCAAAGCTTAACCATATTCACATCTATGGTAGCACAACTATTGACAACAAAGGGCATATAATCAACCTTAGAACACAAGACTGGCACATAGGACCCAAAGAAAGTAGAGGCAAAGCCAAAGTTGGAGAGAAAAGTAGAGGCAAATGCAAGAGATTGTAGCTGGAAGCCACATGTACCTTTTCGTGTGGAGGCCAAGGTGGACATATACCTTGTACAGGTGAAGTGGATGCCATCAAGCTAAATCAATGGTTGCAATAGATGGAAGTATACTTCAATGTACATGATCTTATCGAAAGACATAATCTCATTTGTTCGATTAAAGCTTGAAGGCCATGCTCTGGCATGGTGGGAGAATGATGCATCAAGTAGAGCATTGGAGAATGAGCCACCAATGACTAACTGGAAACTCTTCAAAGTCATGATAAATGCATAATTCTATCCAATTGGGTATGAGGAGCATCAACAGATTGTATGGCACTACTTTAGGCAAAGGCAAAGACAATTGGTGCAAGAGTTCATTACTAAGTTCAGGAAGGGTTGTTATCCTTGAAGTGTCCATAAATGTTGATCAAATACATGTTTTCATTACTATTGCAAATTTGATGTCAATTAATGTTATTATGACCTAAGCCAATTGATGAAACTAGTCTTCAAGCATAGTATCTAGAGGGAGACAAGCGAAAGCGAGAACTTGGCACACACAAGGAAGCATAATCTAAAGAACAAAAGTAAGGGAATAACAAGAAGAAGCGGAATGGAAAGAAGATTGTCACAGTGACATAAGAGGCCAACCCTTCTTTCAAACAATGTAAGTCTTGTGAAAAAACAGGGCATACAGAGAAGGATTGTTGGAAAATACACCTTGAAAAATGTCCCAAAAAATTTCAAAAAGAAGAAGGCCTTGATCACAGTTGATGCCAAGTAAAAAGTGAACAATACCTTAGAATTGGAAGGAAAGGTAAGTTTCACTACTCTTCAGAGGGAATTAGCAATGGTTGGTTGCAGCCACGAAGAGGACAAGGAGATGATAGAGTTGTTCAATATTAAAATCCACATGAGATAGAGTACAATGGATTGCTTGTTTGTTCCAGGGTCTCAATCCAAATTTATCTGTGCATAGTTGGTTTAGAAGCTTGGACTAGAGACCCAAGACCATCCACGACCATAACTCTTGGGTTTGGATAGACAAGATATGGAGCCAAAGGTAAACAAGTGATGCAAGTTCAATTTTTCCATTAGCCAGAACTTTGTGGATGAAGTAGTTGCATATGTGGTTCCATTGGATGCCTTGCGGGGTCATCTTGGGCATCCCATACTTGTATGTGATAGATGCAATCTTTAGGAGGAGAGAAAACCAATATAGGCTTGTCAAGGATGGGAAATCATATTCCATGAATGTGCACAAGGACAAAACCAAACTTTCTTTGATCAATGCTCATTTGTCTAGGAGAATCATAGACAACACAAAGAAATTTGTTTTTCTATTCTTGAGAAAGGGAAAGTAGCAAGGAGAAGGCAATGAAGAGGATATGAAGGCATTCCTGAGAGGATGCAATGGAAATCATCGTTAACAACTACAATAGTTAATCAAAGCCTACAAAGATGTGTTTCAGGAACCTTAGGGGCAACCACCCAAACAAGAAGTAGAGCATGAAATTCAGTTGTTGTTGGAATCACAACTGCCTAACATTGGATTGTATAGGGATTCCATTATTGAAGAAAATGAAGTGAAGAAACAGTTGCACTAATTATCAGAGCAGGGATTAATAAAACATACTACATCATCGTGCAATTCATCTATCATCGTAGTGCCAAACAAGGACATGACTTGGAAAATGTGCATTGACTACCGAGCCCTGAACATGATCACCATCAAGAACACATATTTTTCCAAGGATTGATGACTTGTCAGATCAATTGTAGCAGGCCATGTTCTTCACTAGGCTAGACCTCAAGTTAGGATATCATCAAGTGAGGATCAAAGCAAAATATGTGTGGAATACAACAATCAAAACGAGGCAAGGTTTGTACGAATGGTTAGTGATGCCTTTCGACTTATGTAATACACCTCCAACTTTCATGAAATTGATGAATGGTGTGCTATGCCCTTTTATTGATTCATTTGTAATAGTATATCTATATGGCATACTAATATTTAACAACAATTGGAAAGAGCATCTCTCACATGTGACACATGTATTAGATACCTCAAGGAAGAATCAATTGATTGCCAACCTCAAGAAATGTGAGTTTGGAAAGGATTCATTGGTTTATTTAGGAAATATGACTAGTGGAGGAGAGATGAGAGTAGACATGGAGAAGATTGCAGCCATCAATCAATGGCCTAACTGGAACTAGCTTGGCCAAGATCAAAAGTTTTATAGGAGCAACCCAGTATTTGAGGAAATTCATTGCCAACCTCTCTACTATTACAACATCTTTGCAGCCCATGACTTCCAAAAGGAAGAGCTTCCATTAAGAATGTTCATAACAAAGGGCATTTGAAGACCTAAAGAGAAGGATAAGTGATGCCTCAGTGTTGGCCATGCCTAACCCGCATCGATCATTTGAGTTGGAAACTGATGCCAGTGGATATGTATTAGGAGCAGTGTTGATGCAAGGAGGACTAATACACTACCATTCAGAGCTATTCCATGGTGCAATAATGGATTACACCAAAGAATATCATTGCAATGATTGGTGTTTACAATATTTAAATTTCATTGACCCGAAAGAATAATAATCCAAATTAAAAAAAAAAAAAATTAGCTTACACATAACTTGACAATTAAAATATAAAATAATCTCTTTCATCCCTCACTTGACAATTAAAATATAAAATAATCTCTTTCATCCATCAAGTTTAATTTTTAAAAGTACTTGTGTTTGGACGTCCTAAACAGCAAATGACATCCATAACGTCAAATTTCAACTTTAATTATGATTATTATTATCGTGAAAGGGAAAGCATGTTAAGAGGGATGGATTAACATACATTGTTAAAATTTTATAATTCACATAAAATTATAATAATTCACTTTTATGAAATATATCTTGATTGGGTAGTTGTAAATTTTATTATAATATTTATGCACCAATGACTGTATCATGAAAATTAGAAAGAAAATGAAAAAACAAATATTCTTTCGATTCAAATGTTGTGGGAGTGGGTAACTCATTAGCTTTGACCGTTCTAAAAATATAATAAATAAAATGTAAAAAGATGTCACATTCTTAAATGTACTAAATCCATTGTTTTACTTTTTGTTTTTGGTTTGGATTGAGTTTTTAAACACTTCTCTAAAATATAATATCTCTTTCAATATTAGATGTGTTAATTTTATAGTTTTACATTTTATTTTGGGTGTAACATACATAATAAATGAAAATTATTAATTTTTGAATATTTCATTTTTTTAAATATTTTGATTAGAAAGTCAAAATAGATGTAATTAATTATTTTTTATTTAATAATTAAAAATATTGAGAGGAATTGGAACTGAAGTAACTGTTGAAAGAGTGTTTGTTGACCCACTATTAGGATTATTAATCCTGCCTTGCCAATTTGGTTATATGTCTAAATCAGGAGTCCATTCAGTCTATTTTTAGTCACTAGCGCCATTGGGTTCACTTGGCCTAATTGGGGCACATGTTTTAGTTACTAAAGTGCGGGGAACACTAATTGAGGCCTACTGCTAGAAATTACACTTGCATGCATCAGTTTAGGAGCCTCCTAGATCAATCCCTACAATTTAGGAGCCACTGGGAGTGCCGATACCAACGAAGGCTAGTTGAGTTGAGTTGGTGACTAGTCAAGCTAAGTTAGGAGTCAGTTACATTCAGTTGTAGTCCTCTACATTCAGTTAGCGCTAGGTTTGCATGGCTACATGTAGGAGAGGCGGATTTCTCACTTACCACAGTCAGTTAGCCTTAGTTAACATTGAATTAGACACTTGAGTTGTGTTTTAGAACTTTGATGAACTTCTATAATGATTTAGACAAGGTCAGTTAACTATTGATTCCTCCGATAATGTTTTAGACAAGGTCTTAGTTACCTATAGTCAAGTAGAGTCTATTCAATTCGAATTTCCTCACGTGGATTCGAATTGCTTGTGGCTATTTAGCCATTGTACTTCATTGTAATTATTATCTAATTACTTTTTTGATTAATGGAATCATTCACAGCTGCAAGCCATTTTTGCATTGTTTCATTCTTCAATTGCTGAGTAAATTGTGTGATCTATCTTGTGAGTTGTGTGTTTGTCCATAGATCTATGTGCTCGATTTAATATGGTATCAGAGCATCGGCGGACAATGCACCTCTCCTCCTCAGATCTCTAGCTGGATCAGTTTTTTAGCAAAATTGCTCCTTCCAGTACTGCACCAGAAGCGAAGAATTTACCACTTAATATCCCAAGTTAAGAAATTGTTGGTCAAGCTTGCTTGATCAACTATGCTGGGTGTGAAGAAAATTCCAAAAGTGCAGACCGCTGACCTTATTTTGTATGTTTGATTGTGTGATTTACAGGTTATCAGCTCCTCTCACTGCATTCGCTACAAGTAGCTTATTTCCCTCACAACATTCGCTACAGCAGCTCAGTCTTCTCTACTGCATTTAAAATGTTCCCTCCAATGGAGCAACTCACCTCCTTAAACTACCACCAGTGGAAGGAAGACATGGAGAGCCTCCTTCGCACCAAGAAGCTCTTCAGACTCACAGAAGAGATAAAGGCAGTACCAATTCTTAATCATGACAAAGAAAAGTACTTGAACAGGCTTGGTGAAGCTCATGGATACTTGTTCCTCTCAGTCTCTCGAGATCTTCGTTTTCACATCCAAGGATTGAAGACTCCCAAGGAGATTTGGGACAAGCTTGCTTCCTTATTTGATAAGTAGGATGAGATGAGGGTCCATCAACTAGAAAATGAACTAATCTCTCTTAATCCATCCAACTTTGAAACACTAAATGATTTTTTCACAAAATTCAAGAACCTGATATACCAGTTGAAGCAATGCAAGGTGGAGAAGGAGGATGATCAGCTCATCCTTGCCATTCTCTCAAAACTCAGTGCAGACTACTCAGTCTTTGTATCAACCTTTCAATCAGTGAAGCTCACTACTCCAAACTGGAAAATTCCCACTCTTGATGCTTTCATTGCATCTCTCACTTATGAGCATGACAAGTTGATCCAAATGGGGATCATTCGATCTTCTAGAGATCAAGCACTGGTTGCAGGAGGACCTAAGGTAGCGAATGATAAAGGAAAACAAAGAGATAAGTCTCTTGTGAAGAAAGAGCAATCAAATGAGCCTTCAGGTTCGAAGAGAAGCAAGAAGAATGGCAAAGGCAAGGTCCTTTGTTCTTACTGTGGAAGGGGCTTTCATTTAGAAAGCTCCTGTATGAGAAGACAACTTGATGAAATGGCTCTTCTTTTGAAGAAACGTAACATTGCTGCACCTACTAGTGCAAGGAAGGATGACTCTAAAGAAGAAAATGAAGAACATCAAAGGAAAGGCCATGCACTGAAGGCTAGCTATTCAATAGCACAAGTCTTTCTCATTGATTCTGGAGCTTCCTATCATATGGCTGCTTTTAGAGAATCATTCAATTCCTTACAGTCCTTTGATGGTCCTAGTATTCAGATGGGAAATAACAGTCAAATTCGAACCAAAGGGAAGGGTTCTATCAAGCTTGAACATGGAAGATTCAAAGACGTGCTCTATGTTCCCTCCCTAGCTTCAAACCTGTTATCTGTATACCAAATGACTCATACTAGCTCTCCAAAGTGAGTGATCTTTGGTCCTGACTGAGTGGAGATCACATATATCTCTAATGGGAATATAATAGCAAAGGGTGTTGCAAATAATGCCTCCAAAGCATATGAGTTCTCACACTTCATGCTGTTGGAGACATTTACCACCATACACACTCATTTTGGTCAATTTGGACTATTTAAACCACTATCCTAAGTTTTATTGACTTAATTGACATCAAAAGAGCACTAGATGACATTAGCAAGATCACACCCACCCCTACCTTCAGTCAAGGAGGCTAACTTATCCTTCTCCTACATTCAGGGAGGCTAACTGGAGCACTCCGCGGGTGATCTGAGTGTCATTAATGCCCCATATTGCTAAATGATGGTTACAATCAGTTAAACAGAGCAGTGAAGGCGCCTTCCTTCATTAAATTGATTATTTATTGATTATTTAATGAACCGGAGTCAACAGGGCCGCCTCCAACCACTTCTGATGGTTAGTTACACTTCAGTTAACCTTGTCGGGGTTCATTGGAGTCATTGATGTGCTACCACTTGTTGGTTGGCTTGCAGTGGCATGTGTCTAAGCTACTTTCAGTTAGACTCAGTCATTTATTGCACTCTGACTTCAGTTAGGGCTCAGTTGAGTCAATTAGGGTTTTGATCAGTGGTTAACTTGAGTGTTGACTGTGGCTTACATTCAGTTAAGCTAGACTCACTCATTCAATTCGAATGACCTCCTTGGGAATTCGAATTGCTTTGTCATTCATGCTTGCAGTATGATCATTGTATTGTATTACTCATTCTTTGTGTGAATATACAAAGTGGCTACTCATTTTGTAGCACTATTACACCATTTTCATGCCTTATTGTTATTAATCTCTTATGAGACTGTGTTTACTCCATAGATTACTGTGACAGATTAATACACGCCTCCTTCAGAACCAGTGCACTCTCAACAACCACTTGCAAGGGATGGTAAAATCATTTCATCTACTTCTTTGGAAACTTCTACTAGTATTGCAGATCCAACTATATCAGTTTATGAGATTGAGATTCAGGGTGATTCAAATCCATATCCAGTCCCTACTCCCAAAATAGAAGCTAGGAAGATGACCGAAAACCCACCTGACACTAAGAAGGGAAAGACCCTTGCGCTATGTCATGCAATCTTACATCCTTCAGAGAGATGCAATAGATTCCCTGTAAGATGCTACATGGAAAAGGACCAGTCTCACTACATTCATAAGAATAGAGCTGATCATACTCCTCTTCATCCAGCAAGAGACAAAGGTTACATTCCTCCTTCCTTCCATCATCATTTTGGAAGAAGAAGGAGAAGTCTACATGCCAGGCCCTAGAATACCTGTGCACAACACACCATGCATGCTGCTTCGCTGCATCACAGAGATGAACATTGCAGCAACACATTTTCAAGTTTTTCAAACTTGAATCCTGATTCTACCTGCTTAGATAGAGGGGGGGCTTTTATCCCATGTGGTTTTTTCCCCAACTCCTTGTATTGAGCAGTTACTTTACTTTACTTGATGTAATGTGTGAACTATGGTCTTAGTTACCAAGGCCCATAGATTGTCCAAGTTAGCATTCAAGGGGGTTGTTAGGATTATTAATCCCCTCTTGTCCAATTTGGTCATATGTCTAAATCAGGATTCATGTCTAAATCGGGAGTTGATCCAGTCTATTTTTAGTCACTAGCACCATTGGGTCCACTTGGCCTAATTGGGGCACATGTTTCAGTTACTAAAGTGTGGGGAACACTAATTAAGGCCTACTGCCACTGATTGCACTTTCTTGCATCAGTTTAGGATCCTCCTAGATCAATCCCTACAATTTAGGAGCCATTGGGAGTGCCGATACCAATCAAGGTTAGTTGAGTTGAGTTGGTGACTAGTCAAGCTAAGTTAGGAGTCAGTTACATTCAGTTAGCACTAGGTTTGCATGGATGCATGCAGGAGAGGCACATTTCTCACTTACCACAGTCAGTTAGCCTTAGTTAACACTAAATTAGGCACTTGAGTTGTGTTTTAGAACTTCGATGAACTCCAATAATGATTTAGACAAGGTCAGTTAACCATTGATTCCTCCGATAATGATTTAGACAAGGTCTTAGTTACCTACAGTCAAGTAGAGTCTAATCAATTCAAATTTCCTCACGTGGATTCGAATTGCTTGTGGCTATTTAGCCATTGTACTTCATTGTAATTATTATCTAATTATTTTTTTGATTAATGAAAGCATTCACAGTTGCAAGCCATTTTTGCACTGTTTCATTCTTCAATTGCTGAGTAAATTGTGTGATCTATCTTGTGAGTTGTGTATTTCTCCACGGATCTATGTGATCAATTTAATACCCACAAGGGAAAAAGACAAGTGGTGAAAGCTACTAAGTGAGAACTCAAGTGCACGAGGCATCTTCCCCAAAATCAGGTCAAGGCTCCTAATGGAGTGCTAAAGAGCAAGAGGCTCATAAATGACCAAGTCCTAGGAAAAATAATATATAATAGTATGTCTATCAATTAAGAAGGAGGATATCGAATGGATGCAGAATTGATCTTTTAATGCAAGAGATGGCGCATTGATCGAATTTTGTCCTTGTGGTTCAACAAATAGGCTCGGTGGTTTTGGAGCAAGTAAGACTTGGCTGCTCTAGGAGTTGGTTGGGAGGAACGACAACTTCAGTTCCATTTTCTCGACAGCGGTGTCAAGGTCCCTATTTTTTTTTTATCTATTTAAGTATTGTTAAAGTATAATTCAAGTATAGATATGAATCATAATTTTAGTAATTAATACTATGCATTTGTTCCAATTATCTTCCTAATTCATGTTATGATTTAATGTCAACTGTTCTTAATTAGGAGAGAAATCGTAGATTTATAATCTTAGTATATTTTAATGAATCTTTGTTTGGGCTTCAAACCCGGATTAGAGTTCCGAATTGAAATGGTTGTAATGTTGGTTTAAATAGGGAATCTAAATGAAACTATTATAGATGTGGTTAAATGTTTTAAATTATGTCTGTATATGCTGTCTTAAAGTATTTATATCTATTTTTGTTCAACTAATCATTTCCCTAGAAGTCAATGTTATCTTACAGATCTCATCTCTGTCTTTTAAAACGTATCAATTTAAAAACTTATTTCAAATATCCAAATTAAAACCTTGTTCCAGATTTCTTGTGGCTACAACCCACTTCCTTAAAATATAAGCTTAACAACGACACTATAGAAAGAAAATTTCAATACATAAACAATAAACAAAAAGAGTGCAGACAGTAGCTTATAATTCTCTAGGGTAAACATAGTAGAGCCAAGAGGTTTTTTCTTCCCAAAACCAAATCCTTAAGTCGCATAAACTACCCTAAGTATACAGAGTAAAGCCGAAAGTTATCTCATCTACTCCAATCATCCAAACGCAGATCTAGTGGGCAATAATCGCAACAGAAAAACCTTATACAAATATTACATAAACATCCAACACATATCCAATTACTAAGAAAGTAACAAGATAGATGACGGATGGGTATCCATACCCATTGAAAACCAACTCGAGATGAGACTTGTTACAATTAAAATCAACACATAACATTTCATAGAACGATATCAAAATTATGACCACAGATCCGAGTAATAAATCAAATAATGAACATAACTATTAATTCACGGAATAAAATGATATTAATCATTAAAAACACACAGGCCCAAATCACAGGTATCACATCCCGTGATAAGTGGTTGTCCAACAGACCATTCAATACAGTTTAAATATCATAAAGAGTATTAGTATTCAACTCTCAATCAACATAAACCATGAGTGGTTGTAAGTCCATTAAGATGATATCCACCTCACAACAAATCAACAACATATACATCCGTGCAAATATGTAACGATTATTTTAAAAGAGAGGTTGTGAATCCATTGCCGCAAGCCAATGCAGACCCATAAGATGTAATAACACATTTATCAAACTTATCTTCATAGGAGTGGAAAAATCCCTATTCCTATGCGGTCCACGAACCTAGCGGGGAACCACTACAACCTAACTATTAATTCAATCCTTACCACTTTCCTGTTGGTGGACTGTTGATGCAGATCGAGCACATCCATGTCGGGAGGTTACATGCACATTCAAACAAACTGAGTAATGCTAGTTTCTTGCTAAGAAAAGATTGGTTTTGATAATTTGTAAACAATGTAGGGGTATTTACTCACCTTTGGCATTGAAGTAGCAGGCCTGGGAGGAGGTGAGCCTTATCGCCACCCTCGTCATCCTATATGTAACCTGGATTCCATACAACGCATTCAAGATTTTTATATTCTCTTAAACCTGAAACAATTTTACTACAGAAAGATTTTTTTTTAGTGACAGAGTAAAACCCTTACCTTATACAAAAGCGGAGAGGGACAGGGGTCGGCTCCTCCTGGATGCCCTTATCACTCCTTTTCCTACAACGAAGAAGAAACCCCAAGTCAATTTATTGCATATGCCATTATTCTTGAACAAATTTTAAACTAAATGAAAACAAACTAAAAAGCTTAGTTACCTGGTTAAAGGCATGGGAAAAACTGAATGAGTGTTTGTCTTCTTTATCCCATAAAGAACCAAAAAAGCTGAGGACCCATGTCATCCATAATACAGATGAAAACCTTTAGTTATACCTCAGAACATAGGAAATAAACTCCATTAACAGACTGTGTAATATTCAAGAGGTGGACGCACAAGCAACCATGAAATGACCAAGCTTTCTCCCAAGAATAGATACATACCAACTAATACAAGAATGAACTTTCAGACAGGTTAAATGCTACATTAAACCCTTGCCAAAAATCTTTCCATAGATCGTGACAGATGGAGGGATGAGATCCCTCTCGGACATGCCTTTTCCACTTGCCATCAATATGCCTGGCTGCGGTGTCAACTCACATCCAGGGCAGAGTAAATGCCCCCTAACTAAAACTTAATGACATGCGCTGACGAACAATTCTTGTAACTACCATCGATGGGTTTTCGATAAACCTTGTTATAAAAACCTTATATTTATGCCTAGGTTGCGTTGGGATCAAGACTATGGTGTTTAACACCATAGTCCCCAAACCACTTCCTCACCAAAAACTTAACCAAAGCTTGTGCTAGGACTTTTTCACATCAACCTTTTTTTTATGACCTTTTTTACCTTTGCCATATCATAGTGGCATGTATGGACATAGTTGCTAGAACTAGGACTCTAGACACCAAGGCTAAGCCTTATCCTTTGGGCTTATAATCCTTAGAAAAATCATTATGAAAAATAAAGCATAAAAAGCTTGAGTACATCACGTTAAGGTGTGGCTTTAAGGTCGTCATCAACCATATACAAGTGTCACTTGAGGTAAAAACCTGTTCATTCATTATAAGAACCATTATAAGTTAGTTCACATACACTTTCATTCATGACGACAATTTATTTCATGCTGTGACTAAATTGCACATATTACGACAATATATTCAGTTAAAAGAAGAAAATGAATTTTTTTTGGGGGGAATTTTTAGGTTTGTGACAGAATGAGATCATAGCATGGTTACAACACTTGGCTTGAACAAGCCCAAACCTGAAATTGATAAAACCAGAAAACTAACTTTATCTTATTTTGGTTTGATTCTCTTACAAATAGGAAGAGAAGGATAACCTTGTTTTTGCAGGAAATTATGGCAGATGTGGGAATGTCTATGGAAGATGAATCTCATCCTAGGAATCTAGTAAAGAACGAAGAAGGTAACCTAAGGGATGGTGAAATATGGGTAAACCTAAATGAAAGTGGAAATGACTACCCATCTGAATTACAACAAACAGTTAAGGAATTTGACCCCAAGGGGGAGGGGAATGTATGCCCCGGTTTCGACCCCATGGTATTGAAATGCACATGATGTAAATATTTTTATTTGATCATGGTGTGGAGCTCAAGGCAAAGGCCCCACCATCAATTTAGTGTCTTATGTGTCGGTGAGTAAAATTGATGCTGATGGTTTATGTGCTAGCTGGTAAAAATNGGGGGGGGGGGGGGGAATTCAAACCCTTGATCCAATGGGGAAAAGCCAAATATCAAGGGGAAAACCCATAAAGCTGCCAACTACCCATTTTGTCTTTTGTGCCCAGTCATTTAGAAATTGGTTGGGGGGATTTAATGCATGGGGATGGCAAGATTATGGGAGTCAAATTCGAATTTGGGAAGCCACCCATTTTTGGAAAATGTGTTTTTGACTTCTTGGGTAAGTAAATGCTTGGAAATGCATGCCATCCCATTATGGACCCATATGTTTTTCTCTCCCACGTAGTTGGAGCTCATGGGTTCTTCCCTTCACATTTTTGTGGTTGTTTCGTCATTCCACAGTTGGGAAAATCTGTTTTTGGTATTGTTCTGTAAATGAGAGAAGATATCCATGATTTTGGGGGTGAATAAAGGACGTTTTTCCTTTCCTCATGCAGCTAATTTGCTGGGCGTTTTCCCCTCCCGATCTCTGTCGTTTTCTTCACTTCTCCATGCCCATAAATCGTTTTCTGTGTTGCTGGGCGAATGGGAAGAAGGGGACCATGATTTTGGAGTTTGGAAGAGGGTCTTTTATCCCCTATGAGCAAGATGGGAGCTTCCCTCATGTTCTTCTATTGTTTGCTCCCTTTCTCCAACCTGGGGAACCTGTTTTGTTATTCCTGCGTGAATGGCCATAAGAGATTCACGATCTATGGGTTTAGGGAGGTCATTTTTGCTCGTGTAATCCCATAGACGCTTTCCTAAATTCAGATCCACGAATTGGGGGTTTGATGAGGCCGTTTTTACCTTTGTGAAGCCCAAGGACGTTCCCTGAAACGATTTACTCCCCTGGGTTGTTTTTCCCCATCTGCCATTTCTGTTTATGGTTGCCAAACATTTCTCTATAACCCATAACTTGTATATTATTGGGAAGGGCATCCTTGTGTTGGCTTGGCTGAGTAAGTCCAAGGAACCCCTATGTTATTGGCTTGTTGCCTTAACATCTTGTGAAACCTAATTGTTATTTGGCTTGGCTGGATAGTCTGTGAAACCCAACTGTGTGTTGGCTTGACTGTGGGTGTATGGTCTTGCTGTGTGTAAGAATTTTGTTCTCTAGTTTTTTGTGGAAAACATGCCCAGCTCCAGGGTGGTAGTGATGCTGAGAGATTGATGAGCACACTGCCTATGGTTGGGTGGAATGTTGCAGCGACATAGCTAGTTGCAGGGAAACTTCTTCTCGAGATAAGTACTTCATGTATTTAACTCTGCAACTGTATTTGTTTTGTAAATTATCACGAACATGTTGAATGATTGAATGTAAATGAATGTATTTGTTTCCGTCATTTAATGAATCATACATCTGGATGTGTATGTATTTACTTCAATGCATTTTATTTTATATGTTATGGGGCTAGATTTCCCATTTGATAGCAACAACAGTGTAGGTCGTGTCCTCTCCGTTGTCGGGATGAGGGGAGGGGACGTGACAAGAATTAAAATGAGTTAAATAAGATAAGGAACGTATTCTGAAAGCACAACAAGAGTTAAATACCATTCTGTTGTCTAAATTACACAGTAATGAAAAGGTGAAAAATAAAGAACCTGAACTTAACATGGTAAAACTACACCTTATAAACGTAAGGGAAGGAAACTGAAATTTTCCAAACATGAGACTGAATCTTCAAGTGAAGAATCATCCAAGCACAATACATAAAAACATAAGGATTCTAGTGAAAGTAGTGACAATAATCAAAAGAAAAAGAAATATAAACCTTATGAAGAAATTTCAGGTGAATTCAAAAAGATCAAACCTCTTATGTTTAATGGAGAGATAGAGAAAGGGGAAGAAGCGGAAGCTTGGTTATCTGGAACGAAGAAATATTTCCATATTTATAACTATTTCGATGAATCAAAGGTAAAAATGGCCATCTATAATTTAACAGAAAAAGCATATATCCGGTGGCAAGACATAAAAAAAGTAAAAGGTATAAAAGAACGTTATGTAACATGGAAAACCTTCAAGAAACATTTTAAACGAAAGTATCTTTTAGAACAGTACTGTGAAGAAAAAACTAAAGAGTTTTATGAATTAAGGTGAGGTGTTATGACCATGAAAGAACTCTATAGTAAATTCTTAAGTTTACTTCGTTATGTGCCTTATATAATTGACGAAAACAAAAAAATACAACGCTTTCTCAGCTGCTTGCCTCTTATTTTTAAAGAGAGGATTGAGTACACCAATCCGAAAACTATGGAAGAGGCAATGAGAAAGGAAAACTTATGTTATGATCAAAATAAGAATAAAAGGGAAAATATACCTGACTGGAAAACTAAAAGATGTGGCAACTTTGATCAGAGAAATAAAATACTAAGTTTTACAAAAATACTGGGAATAACTACCGAGGGTATCAAGGGAATAATTATAAAATATTTAAACCACAAAATTGTGCATCAAAATAAAAAGAACCACCCACTACCTTTAATAAAAATAATGCACAAAGGGAACCACTAAAATGCTGGGAATATGGTGAGTGACATTACTTTAAAGACTTCCCCATAAAAAAGGATTTTTTTAATAATGTTCACTCAATAGAAGAAGTTGTTACAGTTGGGGATATGACGAGAAGCATTTCGAGAATCAGTGTCGTATTGGAGAACCGACAAATAGACCATCAAACTTCAGTGGTCGAAATCAAAGGTATGATGAAATACCAACCCATCTCTATATTAATTGATACAGGTGCAAGTTTAAGTTATGCATCACCTACGATTGTAGAGTTATGTAAATTACAACAAGATGAGTTTGAGAAATCATTGTTGGTACAACTAGCCACATGTATAAAACAAAAAGTCACTAGTTATGTGAAAAACTATGAAATTAGGATGAATGAATTGAATACACATGCTGATTTAAATATCTTACCGTTAGGGTCTTATGATTTGCTGATAGGAATGGATTGGTTAGAGAAACATAGAGTTATGTTAAACTTATATAATAAAACATTCACATGCTTAGATGATAATGGTAATACAATTAATGTAAAAGAATTCCCAGAAATGTTACCATAAGAGAAATCTCCACATTACAGATGAAAAGGTATGTACGTAAGGGATGCAAGGTCTTTGCAGTCTATGTAATGGATGATAAGGATAAACATAATCAACTTAAAATTGAGGATATACCGATTTTAAAAGATTTTAAAGACATATTTATAGAAGAATTTCTCGGACTACCTCTGAAGAGGGATATAGACTTTACGATCGATTTGGTACAGGGAGCGGTACCAACATCGAAAGCTCCCTATCGGATGAATATAACAGAGTTTACTAAACTTGAATCACAATTGCAGGAACTAATTGATAAAAAGTACATTCGACCCAGTGTTTCCCATTGGGGAGCACCAGTCTTATTTGTAAAGAAAAAGGATGGCACTTTAAGATTGTGTATAAATTATTGCCAATTAAACAAGATGGCTATTAAAAATAGATATCCTTTTCCCCGCATAGACAGTCTATTCGACCAGTTCCGAGTGGAAACCATATTCTCCAAAATAGATTTAAGATCCGGATACCATCAGGTATGGATCAAGTACGAAGATATCTTTAAAACCGCTTTTAGAACTAGATACAATAATTACGAGTTTGTCGTAATGCCCTTTGGTTTAACAAATGCACTTGCAACTTTTATGTATTTAATGAATAGTATTTTGAGTAATTATGTAGATAAATTCATAGTCATCTTCATCGACGACATATTGATTTACTCCAAGAATAAACAAGAACACGAAGAACACCTAAGAATAATTTTATAAGTGTTAAGAGAACAAAAACTGTTTGCTAAGTTTAGTAAGTGCGACTTCTTTAAAGACAAAATCTAGTAGCTAGGACACGTAGTGTCTAAATATGGAATATCATTCGATCCAGATAAGACTAAGGCTATCACTGAATGTCCTTTTCCAAAGAATGTAATTGACGTAAGATCATTCATGGGGATTACTGGCTACTATCGAAAATTCATTGAAGAGTTTTCTAAGATAGCTTACCCCATAACTTCATTGCAAAAGAAAGGTAAGAAATTTGATTGGAGTGAAAAATGTACCAAAATTTTTAATAAGCTAAAACACTTGTTAACCACAACTCTTATCTTAAAAATTTCTAATCCTTTTAAGGATTTCCTCGTATGTACCGACACATGTAGATAAGGATAGGCATGGTACTAATTCAAGAAAACTATGTCGTAGCCTATGAGTCTAGGACGTTAAAAGAACACGAGAATAATTATGCTACTCATGACTTAGAACTTTCTACCATCATACATGCGCTAAAAATGTGGCGACACTACCTCATCGAAAGAATATTCTCACTAATATTAGATAACATAAGTCTAAAGCACTTGTTTGACCAACATAATCTTAATGCTAGACAAGCGAGGTGGTTGTCATTTTTAAGCGAATATGATTTTGAAATAAAACATATAAAATGAAAAGAGAATAAAGTTGCAGATGCTCAAAGTCGTCACACAAACTTACTGTTGCAAGCAACAACCATGAGTCATATTTAGAAAACAAAATATTAAACGCAGAAAAAATTGATAAGGAGTATCAAACCCTAAAACAAAAGACTGTAGGAAATGAAAGAATAAAATAAAAACAGATCTTAGTCTGAATGAAAGAGGGCAATTACTACATAAAGGTAGATTATATATACCAAATTCAACAGATATTGAATTAACTTTTATGGATGAATTACATAAACGACCGTATTCAGGACGCCTTGGATAACAAAAAATGATCACTATGATGAGAAAATCCCTCTTTTGGCTTGATATGAGAAAAGAAGTAGTAGAATATTTAGCATGCTGCATTGAATGTCAACAGGTAAAAGTTGACCATCAACATCCAACGGGATTAATGCAACCATTACCCATTTCGGAATGGAAATGGGAAGTAATCAACATGGATTTCATAACAGGTTTACCTAAGAATTTCAGAAAACATCATTCAATCGTGGTTGTAGTAGAAAAATTAAGTAAAGCAACTCACTTTATTCGGTAAAATCTACTTATAAGGCTGTTAACATTGCTGATATATTTATGAAATAAATTTTCAGGTTACATGGTGCACCTAAGTTAATAATCTCATATAGAGATGTAAGATTTACAGGGAATTTTTGGAAATCCTTGTTCAAAGGACTAGGCACACAATAAAATTTCTGCACTGCATATCATCCTTAAACAGATGGACAAACTGAAAGAGTAAATCAAATTCTAGAAGACATGCTTAGAATGTACGTAATGGATAAGCCAGGTAAATGAGAAGATTACTTACACTTAGTATAATTCACTTATAACAATCATTTCCAAGTTTCAGCTGTAATGAGTCCATTTGAAATTCTGTACGGATGAAAATGTAACACTCCATTTTCTTGGAGTAGTCCCATCGATAGGTTAATGTTAGGTCCTGAGTTATTGAAAGATATGGAATGAACAGTGAAACAGGTGCAACAAATATTTGAAGGCTACTCAAGACAGAAAAATAGTTATGCCGATTTGAAAAGAACTCGTTGAGAGTTTCAGGTAGGCGAGCATGTATACATAAAGGTAAAAACCAAGAAAAGCTCCCTAAGACTAGGAATATATTCAAAATTGGAACCCAGGTATTGCGGGCCATTTAAAATTTTGGCAAAAGTAGGACCGATAAAATATCAGTTAGCATTACCACCTATGATTAAAGTACATAATGTTTTTCATGTTTCCATTTTCAAGAAATGCTTTCATGATGCACGGTTAAAGTACTCATGTGATTGACTGGAATGTTATACAGGTGGAACCCGAAGGAGAGTTTCAGATGGAACCAGAGCATATTCTCGACAGGAGAGAAATTTTACTTCGGAATCGTACCATCGGACAAGTCAAGGTGCAATGGAAGTGATCCAGGAGGATATTGGTGGGCACCCACCTATTCCTCTTGGACCCCCACCATTGTTTCTTTCAGTTTTCTAGTTTCGTTAATTGTAGCACAATTTACTATTTTTGGCAATTTTCGGGTCCTAAACAAGAAGAAGCTCGAATCGTAGCTCTAGAAGAAAAGATGGGAAATGAAGATCAAGCTCTCACAACACACACCAAGAATAACAAAAGGGAACACTCTCATCACAAGAAAGAAAAACATCACCACCATAATCAGAGGGAGAACCTTAGAAGACCCATGAGAGATCTATCTAATGTCAGATGCTATACTTGTGATCAGAAGGGATATTTTTCCAGAGATGTCCCAAGAACAAAAAGAAGAAGAACAACAAGAAGAGACATCATGCTCACACTGCAGAGGATGATGAACCTCCCATGAAGAGAACCAGAGGAGACAGTGGAGATTCTTCAAGCGATGAAGAATATGTTATGATTTCAGCTCTCACAGGTACTATTTCACATGGAAGTAATGATTGGATTGTTTATAGTGGGGATTCCAAGCATATGGCGAGATTTAAAGAATATTTTGTGAATCTATCTGAACATGAGTCACCTCACATGGTGAAACTTGGGGATGATTACCAATACCCTATAAAAGGAAGTGGTGAAGCCTCTTACAAGCTAAAATATGGAAAATATTTAAATATGAAGGATGTTCTATATGTACCGGGACTCGAGAAGAATCTTCTCTCCATATCTGCATTGGATGCAAAAGGAATAAGGGTTGCATTTATTGATGGCCAAGTTCTTATGTGGCCAAAAGGAAAGACATTGGTGATGCAGTAGTGATTGGAGAGCAAGATGGAGGCTTATACAAACTGAAGGGCCAACCTAAACAAGCCTTGGTCCATGATTCCATGGAGACAAGTGAATTATGGCACAGAAGGCTTGCACATGTGCACTATAGAGCACTATCACTTGCAAGAAAAGCAGTCAACGGTCTTCCTGAAATCCAGACAAAGAATGAAGGTATTTGAAAAGGATATGCGAAGGGAAAGAACATAAAGAAGACATTTCCAAGTAGCGAGAGCAAAACAAAAGGAATCTTGGAAGTCATCCACTATGATGTATGCGGTCCAATGTCATCCAGTTCATTGAGTGGATATGTACATTATGTTTTTTCATTGATGTTTTTTCTAGGAAGACCTGGATTTATTTCTTGAAGAGAAAAATATGAAGTATTCAACAAATTTAAGGAATTCAAAGCATTGGTGGAGAATCACTCAGAAAATAAAATCAAGACCTTTCGATCAGACAACGGCGAAGAATTCACATCAAAAGAATTCAAGGAATTATGCAGAGAGTCAGGGATTAAGAGAAAGTTGACCACTCCATACAATCCACAAAAAAATGGATTTGCAGAAAGGGGGAATATAACGATTATGGAAGCAACAAGGGCAATGCTTCATGATCTGAATCTTGCATATATGTGCAGAAGCTTCAAGAACATCCGTGTATGTACAGAATCGTACTCCACACAAAGTACTGAACAACAAGACACCATAAGAAACTTTCTCCGGCGAGAAACCAGAAGTTAGCCATCTCAGGATATTTGGCTGCCTAGTGTACATACACATTCCAAAGGAGGAAAGAACCAAGTTAGACCCTTCAAGAAAGAAGGGCATATTTGTGGGGTATAGTGAAAACTCGAAGGCTTACAGAATATACTTTCCAGGATACAAGAAGATCGATATTAGCAGGGACATGACATTTGAAAAAGACTCAACATACAAAAGACACTGAAGACATTGAAGAACCAGAAGTACCCAGGATCCTAGATACAACAATGAATGAAGCAACTCCAGAAGAAGATCGAGAAATAGAAGAACCTCAAGAACCTATAGATCCACCCTGTGAGAATAATTCTCACAAGAGGAAACCAACATGGGTACGAGAGGCTATCCTAGATGCAGAGAGATATGGCGCTCTAGAAGGAATGTACAGAGAAAGCAAGAGACCCAAGCCATACTCTAGTTATGTATCCCTATTGTGCGATGTCATTGAAAAAGAACCTTCCAACTATGAAGAAGCGACAAAAAAGAAAGAATGGAAGGATGCCATGATCAAGGAGTACCAATCAATCAGAAAGAATGATGTCTAGGATGTGGTCTCGAGACCAGAAGTGAAGTCTGTTGTGACTTCCAAGTGGATCTACAACATCAAGCATGCTGCAGATGGAAGCATAGAGAAATATAAAGTGAGATTTGTGGCATGTGGCTTCTCCCAGAAAGAAGAGATAGATTATGAGGAGGTTTTTGCACCTGCATCTAGATCCCCCTCCATTAGAACAATACTTGCTCTGGTTGTAGTGATGAAATGGAAGATACACCATATGGATGTCAAGACAACATTCTTGAATGGTGTAGTGGAAGAGGAAGTGTATTTGGAGGAGCCACTTGGATTTGAGACACATGACAAGCATACTCATGTGTGCAAATTGAAGAAATATTTGTACAGATTGAAATAGGCACCCAGGACATGGTACAATAGGATGGACAACTTCCTAACTAGTTTTGGCTTTACCAAGAGTAAAGCGGACTCCAACCTTTACTACAAGGTTGAGGAAGGGAACCCAATGATACTCCCATTGTATGTAGATGACCTATTTGTGATGGGTGAGGATGGGTTGATTACAGACATAAAGAGGAATCTTGCTGCCGAGTTCGAGATGAAGGACTTGGACATGGTGCATTATTTTCTAAGTTTGGAGGTGTGGCAGAGTGCAAATAGAGTCTTCCTTGGTCAAGGGAAGTATACAATAGAGATCCTAAAGAGATTTGGGTTGATGGACTGCAAGGAAATGGCCACACCCATGGCATCGAACTTGAAGTTGCTTTTCGATGCTTCATCAGAGTCAGTTGATGCCATGATATATCGTCAGATGATTGGATCATCGATGTACCTGACGAACACGAGACCAGACATATGCTTTGCTGTGAACACCTTGAGCCAGTTCTTGATGGATCCAAGACAAGTTCACCTGGTTGCTGCAAAGCATATATTGAGGTACTTGGAAGGTACAATTGATTATGGGCTCAGATATGATGTGAATCAAAAGGTTAACCTGCAGGGTTATGTTGATTCGGACTGGGCTGGCAGTGCTGTAGATAGGAATAGCACTTTGGTGCTGCTTCATTATGGGATCAGGTGTGATCTCTTTGTTTATCAGGAATCAGTCATATGTAGCACCGAGTACAACTGAAGCAGAATATGTCGCATCTTGTTCATCTAGTTGTGAGGCAGTATGGATTAGGGAGCTACTGTCTAATTTGTTTGATCTCCAGTTAGAGGTGACTTGTATCTTCTATGACAACCAGAGTTGTGTGAAGTTGTTCGAGAACCGTTCCATGACAAGTCGAAGCACATTGATATCAAGTATCACTATATCAAGGATATGGTGCAGAGAGGAGCAGTGAAGCTCCAGTATGTTGTGACGGACGAGCAGATAGCCGATGTGTTGACCAAGCCATTAGCCAAAGTGAAGTTTGAATACTTCAGAGAGAATCTTGGTGTACTTCAGATCGAGGTTCCTCCCAAGGGGAGGTGATGGATCCGGAAGATGCAGATGCATGAGAGCCGTTCTCACATGGTGGTAGGTGTGTCCTCCCATGGTGCAGATGTAAGGGTTGTGGTCGAGATGTGTGCATTTGGGCTGTGCTCCAAGTGACAATGAGATGATATGAAGACGATGAGATGATAGTAGGGGATTCAGGTTTTGCAGAGGCATATAATCCATCCTGGGATGCTCCTTCAGGTTTTGCAGAGGAATCAGTCCTGCGATGCTCCTTTAGGTCTTGTAGAGGCATATAATCAGTTCTGGGAGATCCTTCAAGTTTTGCAGAGGCATATAATCAGTCTTGGCATGCTCCTTCAGGTTTTGCAGAGGCATATAATCAGTCATGGGATGCTCCTTCAGGTTTTTTAGAGGCATATAATCAGTCCTAGGAGATCCTTCAGGTTTTGCATAGGCATATAATCAGTCCTGGGATGCTCCTTCAGGTTTTGTAGAGGCATATAATTAGTCCTAGGAGATCCTTAAGGTTTTGCAAAGTCATATAATCAGTCCTAGGAGATCCTTCAGGTTTTGCAAGGCAATAAGTCCTGAGTTATACATACTTGATGATTTGAATACCTACATGGAGGCTAGGCCTACATCTAGCATGAAAAAGGGTTTGGCTCTGTAGAACTTCCTATGACGAGTAGAATCGAGAGATAACACCATTTGATCGAGATGATGAGAACAACATCAACAATGATGATGATGATCCAACATTGAAGACTTGTGCCTATATGTATTGATGTCTGTGTCAAGAGAATATCTTCCTAATTAAGAGGGAGTGTTAATGTAATTGTAACTTCAGAAGATATTCACTTGTATATTTCATATTCTATTTTATTGTACCCTGACGGAGATGTTTATTCCTTTGATCGGGAGAGTCATTATTGTAATTAAGTCATGTCAAGTCATTGAGGTTAACCCTCCATTGTATGTTGAGACATTAGACCCCAGATTTAAGTTGTATTAGGGTTATTAGACTCTCCTAGAGAAGTTGGCCTTGTTGAAGAAAAAGTCCAGTCAGGATAAAGTATAAGTAGAGAGTGTGACTCTATTTTAACACACACTCACTCATCAAGTGTGCATGAGAGAGAGATGACAAGCTCGCATAAGGGAGAGAGAGAAGTTGTCGAAGATCATCTTTATTCTTTTGGGTTTTACTTTTGCTACTGGTGCTCATTCTATCTCTGAGGAAGTTACAGGGTTTTCTCCTTTATGGTTTCCCTGAGGAAAAGTCTTTGTGTCTCTTTTCTATTGTGATTATTGATGTGCATGTTATTCTCTCAGGTAAGATCTTAGATCATATTGAATAAACTATAAAAATCTAACATGGTATGAGAACCAAAACTAAGAAGGCGGCATTATGCAGTTGCAGAAGCTAGGGATTCTTAATTTTTAGGTCTCTCTCCACATATCATCAAGGAAATGAGGCTAGGATAACTCTCTTTAGAAGGGCACATCTTCCTGTCAAAGCAGAATCTGATTTCAGGCATTTTCAATTTTTGGCCTGTCACTAATGTGGGAGATTAGGGCTTTTCACAAAAGTGGAATTTTAGAGTGGACTCAACATATGATTGTTCTCCTCCTCAAAATCAAAATTTAGAGACCAAGATCGAAATTTTTGGTTGGGTAAAGCTCCAGGAAAGTCGAACCCTAATTTGACCCCGGACCAGAAAACCAACACTACAGAAGATCAGCTCCAGATCCAGTCCGGGCATCTCAAAGTGGTAAGATATAAATATTTTGTATTTCCATTTGAGGTTCTCATTAAAAATGTCTCACCACACCAAGCTTGAGGATAAACTTGAAAGCGCTGATAATTTTCGAGCATGGAAGTATAGGATTTCACTAGTCCTTCAAGAGAATGAATTGGACACCTACATAAATGAAGAGGTTCCACTTCTAGAGGGAGATGAGGCTAAAGCTTTACACAAGAAGAACTTGGTCAAGGCTAAACGAACTTGGCCAAGTTCTTGGGGAAGTGGAAGAGTTGGGGATGCCTGGCATTGCCTCAACCAAGCATCTCCAACTTGCGCATTCTCCACAATAAGATATGGGCTCTTTGGCTAAGAGTGAAGAAGGTGATGTTAGATTTCCATGTCAAGCTTGAGGATGAACTAGTGAGCTTGTAACATGCTCATTGCCTAATAACGAAGAGCTTGAATGAAGGCTTTGAATGTTGGTTTTCCAATTGGGTTTTGGGTTTCCAAGGTAGATAATGTCTCCATGAGAAATGTTATTCTGTGTGAATGATTGTTTTGTTGCATTGTTGATTTACTGTGTATGTGAGATGATTGATTCATTTCAATGTTTTATCTATTAGATGGTGTGATTAATGGATGTCAAGGTATAGTAAGATTGAATACAAGGAGGAATTTACAACTAGAATGCATATTGTTGCAAAGAATGGTTTTTTTGAATTGTCTCATGACGTGCAAAAGCTCAACAAATAATTAATCCCCTCCGCTGAATGGCCACTTAAACTGTGAGATCAATGGTCATCATCTCGTGACCGTTGCAATATTTAAGAGAGTTTTCCTTTTGGTGAATCGTTTTCTCCACCACCGTCGCCATACACTAACGACCTTTTTCCTCAATGAAATTACTCACACCAATTTCAACTCAACCTTTTAGTATGTTGATTGATTTTACCAACGTTTGGCCTCAACGTATTGGCCCTTCCACCACTAATTTGGCCACCGAATTGCCTCTCAACGATCTTCCCAACACATTGACTCTATCACAACGATTTTGTCAGACAAATTCCTCCTCAACATTATTGAATCGTTAGTCGTTTTCCTCAGCGATTCCCTCAATGTATTAATTCCTTCCACATTGAAATTGACCAATGAAGTTTTTCCGAGCGTTGAGTGAAGCTGCGTTGAGAATGGTAAATAGTTTTTTCTATTACTTGGGAAAAACTGTGTGGAGTATAGCGTACTCCTTAACCTGTTGTGTTAACTGGTCATTGGAGTTATCCTTATAACTGGTCATTGGAGTTATCCTTAGGGAGGACTGTGCTTAGTATAGTACCTTACTTGTTCTTTTTGTTAACTATTTAATGGTTTTTCTCTCTCTTTGTTATGTGGTATAGAGAAACTAGTTCAACCTATTTGTGTTGAAGCTGGTATTTATTCCCTGGTGACTAATAAATAAGAAGGAGGTGGTTTCTTGAATTTTATTAAGCATATGTAGTGTTGAAATATACAGGCTTTAAGTCCATTGTTTGTAATGAACTAATATGAAATTTCCAAACAAAGGCACAATTTGGGGCAAAATTGGATTGACTAGTCTTGACTCTAGGGGTTTCGAATGGCACAAGAGGGTCTAGAATTTGGTAGGGACTGATATAGTGAGTATTAATACCATTCAATAGACTCTTCTTTCACTTTATAACAGGTTTTATACATATGCAACTCGATTTGGGGTCAGAGGGAAAAATGACAAAATTACTAGTAAATTGTGGTGAAATTCCCCCTAGGGTATAAAAAAAATTGGCTCTCCAACTCATATGCGACCATCAAAATTTGACAAAAAGAGTATGGGGACTGATATTAGATTTCATTGAATATCATTATGTGTGGATATAAGTTCTAAAAACATATTTATAAATCTTCAGATTCAAATGCATATTTTCGGTACTATTGCTTAAGAGAAATGACAGTGATAGCTTAACTTCAACTCACAAAATGCACATGAAATGATTCAGAACAGAGAATGAGGAATGTATACCATTAACAGAACATAAATAGACTACTCAACAACATTTAACATCATAGAAACTCCTCAACATAAGTCAGATACACAACTCCTTTGAAATGGAACCCAATACATGGAAACTAGTCAAACCATAGCTTGGAAATGTGGACATTTTTGCATATATATTTCTGCTAATTCGACTTACAGAGAGTATGGGGAACATATTACATATCCAAACAACATCTTACAGAGAGTATGGGGAACATATTACATATCCAAACAACATTCACCCATGCTTGGTCATTAACTGAACTCAACAAAGTGCAAGCATCATTCACACTAGTGCGCCATCATATGGAAATATGGGAATAAAGAGGTAGGGAATGAAAGAACGACGAAAGAGATGGATCACGAACTGTATCATACTCCTATTTGCAATAAAATCACTCCATTCAAATCCAAATGCGTGTTCAGGGTGGCCTCTCCAACATCCAATTTGGATGAGAATCTAACTCCCTCGAAATTGTCTCACTTTCAGGGAGAGTGAGCACTCACCATGCAATGGACAAGCTAGTGCTTTCCAAAATGCCAAAGGAAAATTCTCAGATGATCAAAATCCATTATCCTTCCTCATGAAGTATTTTTATAACCATCATAAGGCTCTCTAAGTTTGAATTCCCTCCCATTGGCTTCCTCTAACTCATCCTTGATGTTTAGTAACTCCTATGACACTTGTCATCTTCCTCATCCCTCAATCTTCTTCCAAATTCGAACGACTACCACCAACCTCCAAATGCGCCCTCTTGGTGTCTATTTTTATCCTTGACATGTCAGATTGTCATAGGTCTGCAATCAGGGACTTTGCAATCAGGTCTTATTTTGTTATAGAATCTTCCATCATTGTTGTCATAAAGTGTAGGGAATCTCTCTCCAAGTGGCACATCTTTTCGTCCTAGTCTCTTCCTATGCCATGGAGATTTATTCTTCTTCGCCCATTAGAATCCTTTGGCTCATGACAAGTTACTTTATAGCTCTTCATCTCCCAAGAATGTTCCATTCCTCATAATTTCGAATTTAGGAGTAGGTCATGACAAGTGTAAGGAGGAATCTAGTCACCCAAGGTCTCCATGAACCTCCAAGTGTCTCCATGAAGCAATGCCACATTATTTTATCCATATTTATTATTTATATGACCCAATTTAATGTATAGATGGTAAAATAAGGTCCTCTTGGGTCTCATAGCTCCCTTATTGCAAAATTTAATGCCTCCACCCCAACCTAGGGAACTAGTAGGTTGGTGAAACATTGTTAACTAGTAGTCTCATTGGGATGGGGACATGACATTGTTTATCCCATGTGATGGAAAACTTTCCAATATTATCATGAGAATACAAAAGAATCTTATCACTTTGAAACCATGGACGGAGTATTTCCACGCCTTAAGGGAACACAATAATTAGGCGCATGATCTTACCAACACATGGTGACATTTTAAAAGTTAAGGGCATTATCCTTCTTCTCCATTCCATAATTTATTTATGGTGAATGATCCAAATGATTGCATGCTCTCCATGTCTCATTTAAAATGACAACTTAGAATTTATAATAGGAGAAAATGTCAATGGATATCATATTCATTGTATCAACATATACTTCTCCCTTAATGTAGTGTTGACTATTTCAATTGAAATTAATTATCGGTTAGCATGTAGGTTGAATAATGTAGATGCTCCTTGCTGTTGGTTTCTCTAGTTTCAGAGAGGCCTCCTTTGCTTTGGAAGCTAGTCCGTCATCCTTGCAGGTGCATTCTTTCACTACATTCTAGCACATTTTGGTACAATTTCATTGTTAATCCAAACTATTTGTGTGAATCTCCTATGAATTGTGAATTTGGCCCGGTGGTGGAATTTGAATAGGGGATTGATAGTGGTTTGGGGTCGAAATCCTCTGCATTGCATTCTAGTTTTGGTGGGGAATTGGTTTGGTGCTTCCATACTATGTGATTCTAGAAATGCTTTGCATTTTGGATTTGTACTTCTACACTCTTTGATTTTTGTCCGTTCAGAGGACTGAATTTGTCTTAGTGAAGCCTGTACATAAAAGAGAAGGGAGTTTGGGTATCTGTGATCTCATAACCATCTTTGCATGTGGGTTGTTATGGAGTTTTAGTTAGGTAGTTACGTGGTACAATTTGTTGGATATTCAAACTTAGGCTTGGTACCTCTGGCCTCATTGGAGAATGGACAATATGGGTAATCACTACCACCTTGAGCGTTGCTCTTTCTGTGAAATTTATGACATACATAAGATTTTAAAGAGACAAGAGGACCTCATAACTAATAGTTGTTATAAGAAGAGTGAATGCTTAAGAGAAATTTCATAACAATGGATATGTAGTGACAATGGAAACTCTACTCTAGTAAAATAGGCAAATCCAAGCCTTAGAAGCTAAGTACATTTTGCTTGGTCACTTGATTACTAACTTAAACAAAGACTCACAATATGTTGTTCAAATTTAAATGGGATTGGTGAGGGGGAGCTTAAGGAAGAAAAAACTGCCCTCCAATTCCCTTAAGGTGTGGGCACGAAGAATCATAAATCTCAGCCTTTACCGGTTGGCCAGGAAGAAGCACAAAACAATCATGTTTTTTATTAAGCAATCGTGTTTTTCAAAATTGGTTTGGTTCCAAGTGTCTTTTATAGTATATACTAGTATAATCTCATGAATATCCTCTAGGGAGGATGTATTAAACTCTCAAGTTTTGGACAAAGGTTGAACTATAGACAATGTGACAACTCTTTTTTATTGTTATGTTAATTAGCCTGATTGCAGCAACTTTTTAATACAAAATAATCATTCTTATTTACAAAAAAATGTTGAAAATTTCATAAATCATATTGATTAATTTATATTTTAACGATTGAAATAAAAATGATCATTATTACAACAATTACTAGAAAATGATCAATATTGTCAATAACAATTGTCTATACTATCTCATATATTGAATGATGTGATAAATCATATAACTCGATATTATAATTGATATAAAGAATTGTATCAATCACCTCATTTATCATGTAGATCTAAATATAATTGCATTGGCTAATCAATATGATGACATTGATATTGTTTTATATCTTGGTTTTTCAAGGAAAACATAGGGGACATGTTACTCATTTTCCGACTATCTCTCAAATTTTTTGATAAGCTTATTGTACTGTTATATTTCATTAATATGAATACTCTCAAATTTTTTGATAAGCTTATTATACTGTTATATTTCGGTAACATGAATACTTTTTTTTGTGCCATCTCTTAGAGATCTTAGTTTTCCAATTTATCAACAAGATTGGTTAGCAATGCATTACTTGTCAAAGTATTGCATCAGATTGCATAGCTTTGTGATCTACATATGCCACACTGCATTAACTCACATCCAAATATTCCTAAGGTTGTCTTTTGAACCATAGGTCTCCATGTTGACATTACAAGTCCTTGCGTTTCCTTATAACATCAAGCTTGTAAATTGAATTATGTGCAAATCCTTTGCATTTGGTTATACTCTTGCATGAGCACCTAGAATCACTAACAAAGTCTTTGCATTACGATATATATGTGTCTCTTGCTTTCTCAAGATTTCTCTTGCTGCCCAAGTTTAGGAGGTCGTTTTTCCTTTGAAATTGTAAGGGCTAAGTGTAAGTATTTATCATTATCGAAAATGTCAGTGGGATAATGTTGTTGTCACTTCCAACACTTATGCACTGCTCAATCAACATGATGGAAAGGGCATCCCTTATAATACCAAGATCATGCCAAACATGTAGGAGAGTTAGTTGTAAAGGACTCCCTTTTCATTGTGGGAAACAACTTAAAAAACAAAAGTACACACATTAGACAAAATACGATGATGGATTTGCATGAAAACTTTGTGCTTTGATTTGTCTTCTACTTCAATAAAATGCCTCTAACTCAACATACATAAATTTGTATATTGGCTTGCTTTGGTAGGATATGGTTGGTAGCCTTTAGGCTTGCTTATTCTTTGACAGATTTAACAATATACAAATTGGTAGCTTTTGTAGATTTTTTTAGATATGCTTATTTGTATTGATTAGATTCAAAACAACTACAAAACATTATTGTCTTTATGTAATATTTTTTAAAACTTTACATAGTTAATTTTTAACTTTGCCTCTCATTTGAGCACTTGTTTTGATATGAATGTAGAGGCCTCCTCAAACCATAGGTTCTCTGCAAATTTTGTTTTGATATGAATATAGAGACCTTCTCAAACCATACGATTTCTGCAAATTTTAGATATTCACTTGAGGTTTTAAAATGGAAGTATAGACAAATACAACTATGTGAGGTTTTTAAATGGAAGTATGGACAAATACAACTGTGGTGTAAAATTATCTATCTATCTATAAACAACAATGGTATTAACCATACAAAACCAACCATGATATTAATCATGAATAAATATAAGAATTAAGATACGATGTTATGATAAAATTGATGTAACCTAGCTTGATTGTTTTTCATCATTACTATTTCAGAAAGGAATTTCTCGGTTCTCTTACTCGAGTAGATTGTTATTAATTATTGAAAAAAAATTGTTTGTATGCCTAAACATTACAATTTTAATTCGACAAACCCCTAAACATTACAATTTTAATTCAACAAACAACCAAAGAGGGATACTGATGTTGGGTACATGTATGTGGTTTCATACATTGATGCTATCGCTCATCTCGTGCTGTAAATGGATCTTGCAAATGCTTGCGTCAGCTTTAACGTTGTTATTTGAAGCTACTTTTACAAATTTTGTACAAATTCGTTGCTATATATTGAATGTGGCATTTTAATGCCATTTAAGTTCTTCTCTGTTATTTAAGAGTAAAACATCTTGAAAACGTAAGCAAGTTAGGAAGTAGCATTATTTAATTTCTATAATGCAAGCCACTTTACTTAGTGTGGTGGGTCTCAAGGGAAAGCTAATATAGTGTAGTTAGCTAGAAGGAAAAAGTCGTAGCATTTGGTAAGAATAATGATGGAGCAAACTTGTGCAAGAATAAAACTTTGTTATCGGAGGATCTCTCTTTTTCTCTTGCATATTACAATATGAATCAATAAGTTAAAAAAGAAAAATTGTCTAAAGTTGTAAGGATTCAAATTTCATTATGTTTTGTGATTGAAAGTAACCTAAATTATGAAAAACAACAACCTAATCTCGTTATTTAATGAAATAATGGGCATACTTTTTTTTATTTCCCTTGAATTTGTTGGAAATGAATATACATAATTGGAATTGGAATATCTACTTATCAAAAATATAAAAAAAATTAAAAACTACAACATTAAGACACTTTATATTTAAGAATCTCAAAATATTAAATAGTTTTAAAAAATCAATCACAAAATTTGATTATCTACTTGCAAAAAAAACTACAACAGTTAGTCACTTTTTTTTATATTTCAAAATCTCAAACTATTAAATAATTTGAAAAAATAAACCACAAACACAATCCCAAATTTTAAAACAGTTCTCCAAATTTAATATAATTTCCCTTGGTTAATTTTAAAAATAACTATTAAATAATTTAAAAAATCCATCACAGACACAAGCCAAAATTTAAAAACATCACTCCAAATTTAATATCATTTTCCTTATTGGTGAATTTTAAATTTAATATCATTATCTTATTGGTGAATTTTAAAAATGTAGCGAAACCCTTGACTTCACGTTAATAACTTTTTCTTTAGATAGCTTTACTAAACCCAATTGAAAATGAAAATGAAATGAGGTTAAGTAGAAATGAGTGGAAGTAGTGACAATGAACCCCCACAAAATTGTATTAAGTGACATTAACTACAAATTTTCTTTGGGATTTGACTGGATAATTGTATATTATTGCTTTAGGTTCCACCGGATCATATAAAAAATCCTAGGCCGTGGGATGGAATGGCTAATAACAATAGTTGATGACCCCATATATGAATTTGCATGGGACAATAAACATATTGGCTTTAATGTTCTTCTCTCCAAGGTAATCACATCACAACACACTCATCTTCATTCTTACTTCGAATTATTACTGTAGATTCATCTTAATCCATCATATTGATCAATTATCAAGCGATCTTTATCTACAATGGTTAGATGTCGGGTTAAGATACATAGACTAGTTTTATAAATTTTACAATCTTCTTGAAGCAATCATATATATAATTTGTGGTATATTTAGTTTTACAAACTACTTGGCTGGGAATGTAAGTTTCTTACCATCATACAAGCAAAATGCTGACAATTTCATTTGCTTTCCATTACTTGGAACACCATCGTCTTCACATTTTCAATTGACATCAGGTTCCTACACAACAATTTTCTTTTTGGTTGGAGTTACATAAGGGGGGGAAGGAAGTACAATCAGGTTAAGTTCGGGTCAAATGTTTCTGCTACTGAAGGGGAATTAGACATTAATTGTTTTACTTGCATGTAGCCTGATATTTGAATGTACTAGACGTAATATGCGGAGCGTGGCATCCTAATATTTTTTTGCTCTGGCTCGGTGTGTAAACATTCATTCCAAGTATTTTCAAACCTATAGATTGAAGAATTTGATTTTTTCTTAAGTTTCTTAAGAAAAATAGGAAATTTCAAATACACATAGAGGAGACCACCAATATTATTTCAAAGTACACTGGTGCATAGAATGATCATTCCATACCAATATGTGCTTGGATGCATAAAAATCCATGAAACTATTTATGATTTTAATTTCTTCCAATAAAATTAAAATATTTTATATACACTCGGTATGTATATGGTTAGTCTAGACATTTATATTGAATAACTATATGTCACCATTCAAATAGTAAACACCAAATTAAAAGGACATGTTTCTCCTTGCAAAGATGAACAACCTTTAAACTAATGGACAAAAAAGGGAGGAATATAAATGGACACTATATTATTTTGACTTCTATCCTATAGGCATGAATAACATATACCTGTCACACATCATGCAACAAGTCAGATTCTCTTTCATGTTGTCCACCTTTATAAGCAAATCATCATCTACCACCACTGTTTGATTCTCCATCGACATAATTGGGATTTATAACTCAGGTTTGGTTTTAACTGTGGTTGTTTTTTCTTGATATGTTTCTCTCATTTTTTTTTTCATAAAGCAAATATTTTACACAACCCCCCAAAATTCATATAAATCCCAAACACTAATATAAATCCAAAAGTTGTGCAACTTGTCACAACTTTTGGATTTCCATATTCAGATAATTTTTCTAAGAGTTATAGTACCATCTAGTTGATATTCTCTCCAAATCTCTTTGCTCAAGGCCTAAACTTGTTGGTAGATGCGACATCTATAGAACAAGATGAAGGAATCAACTAGTCTAGTAGATCAAAGTGTCATTCAGTAGTTTCCAGTTGTGTGATTAACATGGTTTGTTCACCTGATTTCATCTGTATTATTTTCATTTGCCAATTTCTTTTTCTGGTCAAATGATATATGAATTTTATATTTTCATATTTCCAAGATTCGGATTCATATTTAGTTAATGTGTACTAGCTTATTATCATTTTTTGTTATTTTATATCGACTTACTAAGCATTCTAGTAGTTTACGAGCTCTATGGTAGACAATGAACCAGTCATTAAATGGGTTAATGTTTGTCGCCCATTTGCTTTTATTTAACATGTTCCCAGGATAATATTTTCTAGTGGTTCATTGCAACATTGTTTATGGCCATCTATTTTGCATGGCTCCTTAATTTAACTACAATTAAAATTGTTTTATAATAAAAGATTGGTAGGACATAAGGTTCGAGTCTAGATTTTGATCTAGTTGTGGGTGATTATATAAGTAATTACTATTTTTTTCTCTTTTCAATTGTGCATTTATTATGGTTGTCTACAAAAGATTATTTTCTATGCTAGTATTTTTTAGTTTTTAGTTTTATTTTTTTCTAAGGTAGGGACTTTGTTGCTCGCAACTCTTGTTTTAATAGTGAACTATGTGTAATTGTTTTAATAGTGACTTTATTAGTAGTTTATATGCTTTAGAGGAGATAATAACTCATTTAACGCACCCCAACATATTCAGTCAAATAGTTACATGACAAGAGGTGCTACTTTTTCACCTGACAAATGTTTTCATTGCTTAACAATGCATGGCTTCTCTGTCCCGATAGGTGTTCATTGAGCTGTCTGTTTCAGAGCTCACAACCACAAGAAATACTACACCCTTCATCAATAGGGTTCAAATCTCTTCATTTCTATTTAAATGATGAACAAGAGGAATGAATTTCTTAGGTGGCAACGACAACAACTCTAGAAATTTGTTGCAAGGTAGATTCATTAGCAGATCCAAAGCCAATATGTGATCATGGCAATAAGAAGAGCATACCACAAAAGTAATCGATAAGCCGTCCACATAAAAACCTGCTCCATTTTTCTATTAAAGAAAGGAAGAATTAGTATAAAAATAATTTTACAATAACTAGAATTTTGCTCCATTTTTCTATTAAAGAAGGGATTATAATTAGCATCACCTTCTAAATCAAACAAACATTAGAATACTGAGTTACCAATAAGAAAATCTCTAGATCAAGTTATAAAGGGAATGTAGAGTAGTTTTTTAGGTTATATATTCAGGCTTATTTTCAATGGAAGAGAGGATAATGCCTCATGAAGAACCCTAGTAAGTAGATAGAGAAGTGCATCATGAATAGCAGAAAGAAGCACCAATTGGAGAATGCATGGAATTTTTGGTTTGACAATCCCTCCGGGAAATCCAAGACGACACTGTGGGGAATCTCTATTCGTTTTGTGTACACCTTCAAGACAATCAAAGACTTCTAGTGGTGAGTTTTTTCAGATCTTCAAATTACAAAATAGTAAGGGGTTCATCAAAGTTTTATCTACCATTTCCTCATATCCTATATCCTTCATACTAGGCTATGTAGTTTATACAACAGCAATTTTTCTTTTCTTTTTTCGAGCACGTTTCCCTCTAGGGAATATTTCCACTTCTTTAAAGCAAGGATAGGGCCTAAGTGGGAGGACCTTACATGTGACCATGGAGGAAAGTGTACTGTCGTTGTAACACCCCTAGATAAATTTTATTTACTATGAAAAAAATGTAAATAATAATAATTTTTTTGGTTAACTCTAGGATTTTGATGACTTTAATTAGCAATGTAACTTAAAGAGATTTCAATAGTTTCAATAAAATTGTTAAGCATTTATGAGCAACCATGCTAAGAAATGATATAAATTTTATTTAGGTTGTTAGTTGTATTTTGCTCATCCATAAGGTGACAAGTGGCCAATTAGGGAACATGTAGTTACTAGCCAAGGAAAGTCTTAAGTAGTTATAAAAAACATGCATAAGGGAAAATCCCAACCCTAGTTTTCAAAAAAGGGGAGAAAAAGAAGCCTAGGGAAAAATCCCAGCCCTAGTTTTCAAAAAAGGGGAGAAAAGAAGCCTTCAAGTCTTGATGAGAAATGCGCTATCAAGCTCTAAAAGAGGAACGAACTATCAGGTTCTGTGATTTATGACTTGTGTTTGTGAGAGCTTTCAAGCTTTGTGTGTGTGTTTAATATGAGCATTTAATCTTAGGGGTAGTTAGTGAAACAATAAACTCTGGATACATAGCTCAAAGGCTCTGGTAGTAACTTTCCCTGATTGGAAAGTACATCTAGATAAATCTAAGTTTTGGGCATGGGGGTGGACTCTTGCAAGTCACTAGTGACTTTCATATCCTAAGGTTGGGTGGAGTTTGGATACTAAAAACTTGTTTTCAAAGATCATTTCAGATAAGTTTTATTTAGCATTTCGGTATTGAGTTTGGCTTAATTTACTGTTGATGATGATTGGTAATTTTAGGGCCATAAGTAATTTATATGTGGATTATGAATATAACTAATAATCCACTTTGAGACTAACTTATTGATACCTTAGGTGGATTTAGAACAAAATCAAGTTGTGGGTTGTGCAGACCTAGTATTATTTAAATAATTAACGAGATGTGTTATGTTCTTGAATAAGGGTTAATAACTAAAAATTCATATAACTATGGTATTTGCATGTTCTTGTAAATTGTATGCCCATTATTTATGCATTGTAGTCTGTACATAGTCATGTACTTAAAAGCATTTGTCGAGGTATCTACATGGTACGATTGGACATGGTCTCAGATATGTCTCGGATAAGTTATATTCGAGACACGGTGAAGAAAGGAATAGTGCAACTCCAATACATGTCCATGGTTGAGCAAATTGCCGATATACTTACTAAGCCTCTGTCCAAAGTAAATTTGAGTATTTCTGGGACAATCTTGGTGTAGTACAGAATAAATCCTCTAGTTGAGAGGGAACATTGATGTTTCTCCATAGGCATAGCAGATAGATAAAATCTCTACCGATTAGTCATGTGGGACATGAATCAAGAATTCTCCCCACTGGTAAGTCATACAATGGTACATGGATCAGACACTAGTTAAGCCATACAACAATACATTGCTCAAATTAGATGTGTAAGTAGTACATGGCTCAGTTATGTCATGCAACATATAATCCACTCAGTTATACATAGAGCATATTATTCATGCAAGAATACCTGACTCAGATGCCAGTTAGTCAAGGTACATGACTCGGCCAGGGTCCGTCATATCCCATGTGGAGTGAACCTACATGAGCAGAGATATAGTCAAGACCTTAGATGGACATCAGATAATAGTTAAGGTCTCCGAGACTATCAATGACTATCAAATACTCGAGTGAGTTATAGTCAAGACTATTGGAGAGTAGTCAAACCTCTTGGAGAGTGTAAGGGTTCATCCTTACATAATTATCATAATTGATAATTTATATATATTTATTATTGAATTGATAATTATTACATTCAATTCGTGTAGATGTATACATATGAAGAGACACCATTTAAACCATGTTTCCTTCCAATGGAGACATTTACATAAATTAATAATAGCTAAACTAATAGATAATAAACTAGTAGTTGTAATATACTTTTGGTATATTACAAGTCATCCTGCTCTAAAAATATTTGTCCACGAATCTTCTTATGAGCGTGCTACAATTGGAATTCTTGCCACAAATAATGGTGCCACGGTTTAGTAGTTCTTGAAATATTTGGTTGCATTTCCATTCAAATGTTTTCTTGCACATGATTATGTAGATGAACGCATAAAAAATATATGGAGTATTCTTTTGAGCTTCTATTTTGATGTATATTTTTTATATTTTTGCATGATTTGATATGGTTTTCTTATATGTAGTGGAAACTACTAATAATGTACTTACTTCCTTGTCTGACAAAATTGTCTTTATTTATTCTCTGGGAACCTTTTGAAATTCTAGAACATCTTGAGTTGTGACTACTAATATAATGTTCATCTCATCATTTGTCACACCATCCTACGGGTTTCATTCCTCTACGTTATCATGTTTAAGGTCATCTTTAACACTTTTATTTTCATCATTGTATACTTCTATAACTTCTATTCTCTCATAATTGTTGTTAACATTGACTTTATTGACTTCATTAACTTCTACAACAACATCATTTTCTTTACAATTGATATTGACATTGTGATTGTCAATATCATTTTGATCTTTCATATCTGTGTCTTCTACTTCTTTTGTTTCATTGTTCTTGTTATCGTCTTTCTTAACAATTCACTGTTCTGGAACTGGAGTATTAATGTGTCTTGCTTCCCTACCTTGTAGGAAGCCGCAACGAACTTCTGGTAGGCGTGCATACTTTTTACTAAGTATCACATTTTGAGGTTTGTAGTTGGGATGTCTTTTCTTATCCCACTTCGTGTCTGGTGGTATGGATATTTTGTGAGGAGGGGTATAAGGAGTGTGTCAGCCAAGAATCTTTTCCTTCCTGGGGGTAGTAGCGATTTTATATCCATCCCTACTTGAATACATAGGAGTCGCAGTAGTCCTTTGTTCCTCTTGACTTGGTAACTTGAGAGTCACAATTACTTCTTCCGTCGAGGGTGTAGATCCCAACACTTCTTGAACTGAGAACTCAAAAGTCGTAACATATTCTTCTTTTCTGGTTGTAGTCCCTTCTTTTGTTATGAGTGCCGATGTAGATCCTAACCTTGCTTGACCTGAGAACTTGGAAGTCAACTGTTGATCTTAGTTTTGTCACCATTTTTGGATGGTAAATTACACTTTTTGACATCCATTTTGTCATCTTTTTGACAAATTTCTGTCATATATCTTATCACTTAGCCTCAGGTATGAATATATTTGGATTTATGCAAATTCTGGGTTATTTTTATTATTTCACGATTTTATTGATTAAATTTGATATTATTTAGGAGAATGTTTGATATATGTGTGAATTTGTTTGCAGGTTATGATCTTTTGGATGAGCCAACAGCTGGACATGCATCACGTTAGATATGCGCAGAGCGCATCCAACTTACCAACCAGCTCGTCGATAAAACCGCGTAATGTTCGTTGGAAGATTCCCAAGCGTTAAAGGATAAAATAGTCTGTAATTGTTATGTGTCCACGTGCTTGGATGCTAGAATGACCTTCGTTCTAGAAGGCTCGTTAGCTTTCCTCCTCTGCTCGACACCATGACACCAGTCCATGTCAAAGTGAATGCTCACGCCATATCATGCGCAATGGAGAACCAACGCGTGAGGAAGAAGGAGAAGCGCTGTGTGTTGGCATTCGATTAGTTGGTTGTAATAATGGTTGTCTAAATTTAGGAGCGGTCGACCACTGAAAGGGTCGACTTGCTTATTCCTGTAAACACTATATATATTCACCTCCAAACGAGAGCATAGCTTAGCTAGTTTTACATTCTGTCAGTCGATTTCAAAGAGAGACTCTGTAATACTATTACAAATCTTAATATAAGTTACATTCTTGTTGTGTTTATGATTGTGTTTGCGTAAGCATTTAGGAAGCGTCACCCTGATTGCTGAGAGGGATCCTCATCAACTAGTTGTTTTCATTCTTATGTGTATTTTTGTCATCCCTTTCCTTGCAATTAGTATAGTTTCATTTCCAGTTTGTTTATGCAATTGAATTACTGTAATCGTTCATTTCATTGTTTCATGTAGTGTGTGTTTTATTATGATGTTGTGTCGATAATCCAGTTCTTATTTCATAGATTAAAAGTGACCAGTTGCGCACCTAGTTTGCTTTCAATTTCCTTTCCATCCTTTTCAGCTTACTGTTCAGTCTTATGTTGACAAGTACATAGGGTATATTACTTTGATATCTTAAGATCAAGTTACAGTAGTTTCAGTTCTATTCATTTTTGTTTTGTCATAAATTTATTTGGTTATATTTCAGTCTGTTTAACAACACAATAGATAATGATATCCTTATAATTATGAGTTAGTTTAAGTTATTTTGTTGTTGAATTCGATCACTAAGTAGGTTTACTTCTTGTCCTTTATGTATTTTGTTTTCATGTGGACAAAATCAGTTGATAATTAGATAATTTAGGCTATTTTATACTGGTTTCTCTACACAAACTATCATTCAGACCTACCTTCTAGTCTGCTATCCAGCCCTTCGTTCAACCTTCAATATTCATGTTTTGTTTTAAACCTGTTTTGAAGTTCTGTTTCTTTAGCTTTTGAATTCGGCGTTGTTTTGGTAATTAGATACTAATTATATTTATCATTAGGACCTTAGGCTAGATTATTTAAAGTATTATCAAGTCCCATCCTTATTTTCCACCTTCGCTTACCTAAATATGCTTTGAGTTATGCTTTGTTTTGTTTCTTTTATCTTTGATTTCCTTGTTCAGTACTGTTGCAATGTGTGGTAATTATATATTAAGCTTGGCTTGATTTACCCTTGTGTATGTTTAGTTTATGGTTAGACATGTTAAAACCCTAGAGAAGTACACTAGCACCTTGTAAATTGATCATAGTAGTAGGACATGTTTCTTCCACTGTGTAGTTACTGAAGAGAGTTGTAGAGTAGGATTTAAAGGAGTTAACTTTATTAAGTTTTCTACTTGCTTCTTATTAAAGTTTTCTTTATTAAGTTTTCTACTTGCTTTTCTAATTAAGCCTTCTTTATTAAGTTTTATAATTGTTTCTTATTAAAGTTATCTTTATTAAGTTTTCTACTTGCTTCTTTTATTAAGGTCTTTTACTTGTTTATAAGCTAGATTTCCCTTACATTTGTTTGATATAAGAATTGGTTATTTACAAAAGTAATCTTTAAAAAGAATCTTGCCTCTTAATATATTAGTTGTTCATAATATCTTTTTAGTTAAGAGTCAGTTGCTTATGGAATAGATCATCATGTTTACCATCACCTGTAATTAGACCTTCTTTAGCTTGCATATATTTGTAGAAGTTAAGTTAGATTTTATTCCATTCAGTTTCTTTACTTCTTTTGAGATCCATTTTGACACTACTCCTCCTCCAGTTCCCATCACAGTGAATGGATATCCACAGAACAATCAAGGAGAGTGGAATTAGTTAGTTCAGTTTGAACCATTATGTACATTTGTTAATTGCATGTATAATTGGTTTTTTAATATAATCCTTCCTTGTATAGGTAGTTTCTGAAATTGTTAAGAAGTGGAATAGTTAATTAATAGGTTTTACTATAAAGAGTAAAGTAGTATTGTTAATATCTTTATCTTTTAGTAATTGTCCATAGAGTAGAGTAGTATAGCTTGATACTGTTCTAATCTAATACTTTGTTTTGGTTTAATGACCTTCATTGTTGAATTTATAGGAGTTTGACTCGGTTTTTCATTTTGAAAGATCTTTAGATCTTTTCTTTGTTAAAATATTTCCACGACACCCTAGGAACCCCTCTACCTTCGCATATACTTTGTGTCAACTCTAAGTTTACCAACCTTGGTCGATAATTAAATTTTAGGTGAATTAATTAATACATTATAACACCCAACATTTTTGGCGCTGTTGCTGGGGAGTTGTTCAGTAAGGTAGGGTAAGTAGAATTCCCTTATGAAGTTTAGTAATAGGATGGTGGTGGGGGAGTGGTAAGACGAGAGGTAAGAACATGCGCATCTATTATAACAGGCGCCGCCAAATCTAGTAGTAGTAGTATTAGTAGCATAGGTTCCCCTTTAGTTTAGTTTTTCATGAACAGACCTAGAGATTCTAAGGGTATATACATTATAGCTAATTATCAAAACCTTATTAAAATACCTACTAACCTTTACGGGGGATGAAATACCCCAACCACTAACTCAACAGAAAGGTATCATAGAACTCACATAGGAAGTAGTTCTATGTGGAGACCTAAATACTTTATAGGAGAAACCATAGACGAGGAAGAAATCCTGGCGGGAAGTCCTAAGGAACCCATTGCTGAAGAAATTCAAGAGGGTCAACCTTTGGAAACCCTCAACCCTCCACTAGTGCAGAAACCTAACGATACATTTTTCTCATTAGTAGGGGATCCTAACTTTGTTAATTTCATTGAACCTGCACAGGTACAAGCCCTCTTTGGCAGCTCAACAGATACAGTTATTTCACAGATAGAAACCTCCACAGTAGCACCTACCATTCCTATAGAATCTAATAAAAACATAGTTGATCGTAGGAGGATCTCCCCCAAAAAAGAACGTTGGGATGACCCATTATCACCTCAAAAGGAGCCTCCTAGGTACACACTCTTTAGGAATCAAGTCTACATGGAGTGATGGGGAGAGAATGAAGATAATTATGAGGTTAGAAATGATGAAGGAGAAGGAGAAAACCAAACTGAGACTACCTTCAGGTTCCCTATTTTAGACACTGAATAAGATATAAATATGAAGAACATCCCTCCTTCCTCCTTACCTACTTTATATGGGAAAAGTAGTGAAGATCCGGACACATTTTTGTTCGAGTTTTACATCCTTTGTAGAAGTTATAACTATCTACAAGATGCCCATAAATTAAAACTTTTTTTGGCTACACTAAAAGACTCTGCCTTAAGATGGTTCATGGGATTAGGATAATCTAGTATCAGGACTTGGGAAGATATGAAAACTACATTCTTACTAAAATACCAAGAGTATTTCAAACCAATAGACTCTCGAAACGATATCTTTAAGATACAACAACTCGAAGACGAGAGCTTGGAAGACTATCTCCAAAGATTTATCTATACATTACATAATCTAAACATAAATACCTTCGATAAGATGCAATACATACACTCTTCCTTAAGGGGATCTCAAAAGCCCTAGTAGAAAGCCTCAATCTCATGGCATCCGATGATATCTCTCATAGACCTTTTGCACAAATTGGGGAGATATGTAGAAATTACTCCAGAAGTAGGGGGAAAGGTGGGAGGAATCTTCGAGAGCCTTATAATAGGAATCTAAAATGAAATACTCCCAGTTCAGGAGGAGTCACAATGATAGAATTAGGAAACCTATTGGAAAATTTCAAAACTGATATTTTAGGAGCAATGGGTTCCCAACTAGATGCGTTACAAGATAAGAAAAGACAAGAAGAGGAACGAGCAACGATGAAAATTTTCTGTGCAAGATGCAGAACTAAACATCCCCAACAGGAATTCCCATTAAACAATATCTCCATATGTAAAATTTGTACGAAAGAGCATCCAACAAACGATTTCCCATCGTTACCGAGGTTACAAGCCATATACAAGAGTGGGGATGTTGGTGAAACATCCAAGAGGCCTCCTTGGAAACCAAGGGATTCACCACCATATCAAAATTTGTCACCACAACCTCCACCTTATTACCAACCTTACCAACCACCTCAACAGTGGAACACTACAAGTTGGTAGCATTGGCCACCCCAGTATCCTACTCCTCCTCATTTTACTCAGCAACAGTATTGGCCACAGGTGTGGAGGGGACAATCCTACCCCCAACCACTACCTGTCTCTGCACCTAATTATCCGTATCCTCAGCACTCAGCCAATACCCAACAATTTTTACCAGGGTTTGTGCCTCCAGTTCCCCTTATTACACAACAACCTCATCACTTCCAAATTACAAACCCTCCACGACCTACATTGTTACCTGCACAACCGATACCTAATCCAAATAATAAGCCAACTCAATATCTTAATAGCATTGAGTTGCAAAATCTTCCATCCTACGTTATTTCGACTGTACCTGTACATGAGATACAATTACGATCTGGAAGCGTTGTAAATGACAGACCCAAGTCATCAGTCATCATTTGTGAAGAGAATGACGAAGAAGATTCAAATAGAGTCGTGAATGATGCCATTCTGCAGGATGTGGATATTCCAAATATCCCAGTGCATACCCATCCTCAGTAAGAACCCATTCAGGAACAAAGGATTCCTCCATTTTCGGAACGACTAGCAATAGAAAAACTTGTAGTTCATCCCGATTATGACATTATGAACGAAGACCTCAACAAGGCCATTAATTTGTCACATAAGTCTCAACAAGAGAGGCGTGCTGTTTTAAAATCTCAGGCCAATAATTTGAAGTTTAAATACTTTGTTTCATCTTCTAAGTCGAAGGCAGCTACTAACGCAGTTCAACCTTCTTCTTAACTCCTCTTTGTTTTTCTTAGTGGGACTTGGCATTTCTCTTCTTTGGGGGAATGTTAATCTTAGTTTTTCACCATTTTCGGCTGGTAAATTACACTTTTTGACATCCGTTTTGTCATCTTTTTGAAAAATTTGTCATATAGCTTATCGTTCAGCCTCAGGTATGAATATATTTTGGATTATGCAAATTCTAGTTTATTATTATTATTTCACGATTTTATTGATTAAATTTGATATTATTTGGGAGCATGTTTGATATATGTATGAATTTTTTTGCAGGTTATGATCTTTTGGATGAGCCAACAACTGGACACGCATCACACTAGATATGCACAGAGTGCATCCAACTTACCATCCAACTCGTCAATCAAACCGCGCAATGTTCGTTGGCAGATTCCCAAGCGTTAAAGGATAGAACGGTCTGTAACTGTTATGTGTCCACGCATTTGGATGCTAGAACGAAATTTGTTCTAGAAGGCTTGTTAGCTTTTCTCCTCTTCTCGAAACCATGACACTAGTCCATGTCAAAGTGAATGCTCACGCCACATCACGCGCAATGGAGAACCAACGCGCGAGGAAGAAGGAGAAGCGTTGTGTGTTGGCATTCGATCAGTTGGTTGTAATAATGGTTGACTAAATTTAGGAGTGGTCGACCATTGAAAAGGCCAAACTACTCATTCCTGTAAACACTATATATATTCACCTCCAAACGAGAGCATAGCTTAGCTAGTTTTACATTCTGTCAGTCGATTTCAAAGAGAGAATTTATAATATTGTTTCAAATCTTAATATAAGTTACATTCTTACGGTGTTTATGATCGTGTTCGCGTAAGCGTTTATGAGCGTCACCCTGATTGATGAGAGGGCCCCTCATCAACTAGTGGTTTTCATTCTTATGTGTATTTTCGTCATCCCTTTCCTTGCAATTAGTATAGTTTCATTTCTAGTTTGTTTATGCAATTTAATTACTGTAATCGTCCATTTCATTGTTTCCTGTAGCGTGTGTTTTATTATGATGCTGTGTTGATAATCTAGTTCTTATTTCATAGATTAAAAGTGACCGATTGCGCACCTAGTTTGCTTTCAATTTCCTTTCCAGCCTTTTCAGCTTACTGTTCAGTCTTATGTCGACAAGTACATAGGGTAGATTGCTTTGATATCTTAAGATCAAGTTACAGTAGGTTCAATTCAATTCATTTTCATTTTGTTATAAATTTATTTGGTTATATTTCAGTTTGTTTAACAGTGCAATAGATAATGATATCCTTATAATTATGAGTTAGTTTAAGTTATTTTGCTTTGAATTCGATCACTAAGTAGGTTTACTTCCTGTCCTTTATGCATTTTGTTTTCATGTGCACAAAATCAACTGAAAATTAGATCATTTAGGCTATTTTATATTATTTTCTCTATACAGACTGTCATTCAAACAACATGTTTAGCGTTTCATTCAGACCTACCTTCCAGTCCGCTATCCAGCCCTTCGTTTAGCCTTCAATATTCATGTTTTGTTTTAAAACTGGTTTGAAGTTTTGTTTCTTTAGCTTTCGAATTCTGTGTTGTTTTGGTAATTAGATACTAATTAGATTTATCATTAGGACCTTAGGTTAGATTATTTAAAGTATTATCAAGTCCCATCCTTGTTTTCCACCTTCTCTTACCTAAATATGCTTTGAGTTATGCTTTGTTTTGTTTCTTTTATCTTTGATTTCCTTGTTTAGTACTGTTGCAATGTGTGGTAATTATATCTTTAGTTTGGCTTGATTTACCCTTGTGTATGTTGAGTTTAGGGTTAGACATGTTAAAACTCTAGAGAAGTACACTAGCACCTTGTAAATTGATCATAGCAGTAGGACTTGTTTATTTCACTGTGTAGTTACTGAAGAGATTTGTAGAGTAGGATTTAAAGGAGTTATCTTTATTAAGTTTTCTACTTGCTTCTTATTAAAGCTTTCTTTATTAAGTTTTCTACTTGCTTTCCTAATTAAGTCTTCTTTATTAAGTTTTATAATTGCTTCTTATTAAAGTTATCTTTATTAAGTTTTCTACTTGCTTATTTTATTAAGGTCTTTTACTTGTTTATAAGCTAGATTTCCCTTACATTTGTTTCATATAAGAATTGTTTATTTACGAAAGCAATCTTTAAAAAGAATCTTGTCTCTTAATATATTAGTTGTTCATAATTTCTTTTTAGTTAAAAACCAGTTGCTTATGGAATAGACCATCATGTTTACCATCACCTGTAATTGGACCTTCTTTAACTTGCATATATTTGTAGAAGTTAAGTTAGATTTGATTCAATTCAGTTTCTTTACTTCTTTTGAAAGCCATTTTGACACTACTCCTCCTCCAGTTCCAATCACAGTGAATGCATATCCACAGAACAATCAAGGACATTGGAATTAGATAGTTTAGTTTGAACCATTATGTACATTTGTTAATTGCATGTATAGTTGGTTTTTTAATATAACCCTTCCTTGTATAGTTAGTTTATGAAATTGTTAAGAAGTGGAATAATTAATTAATAGGTTTTACTATAAAAAGTAGAATAGTATTGTTTATATCTTTATCTTTCAGTAATTGTCCATAGAGTAGAGTAGTATAGCTTGATACTGCTCTAATCTAATACTCTATTTTGGTTTAATGACCTTCATAGTTGAATTTATAGGAGTTTGACTCGATTTTTCATTTTGAAAGATATTTCGATATTTTCTTTGTTAAAATATTTCCACGACACCCTAGGAACCCCTCTACCTTCGCATATACTTTGTGTCAACTCTAAGTTTACCAACCTCGATCGATAATTAGATATTAGGTGAATTAATTAAGACATTATAACACCCAACATCAACATAGCTTGTTCCTTTATGATAGGAGTCCCTTCTTCTGACGTGAGTGTTGATGAAGAAGCCGACTCTATTTGGATCGAGCACTCAGAATTCGTAACATCTTCTTCTTTACTGGTCATATTCCCTTCTTTTGTCATGAGTGTTGATGAAGACCCCAACCCTACATGACCTGAGAACTTGGGAGTCGACATAGATTGTTCATTTATGATAGGAATCCCGTCTTCTGACATGAGTGCTGATGCAGACATCAGCTCTATTTGGCCTTAGCACTCGGAAGTCGCCACAACTTCTTCCCTGATTCCACTTTCTTCTATTGTAGGCGCCAAATCAATTTCCTGCTCATTATTTGAAAATTTTGGGGGTGTAACCTCTTCTACTATCTTAGGTGCCATAACAAATTGCATTCCCTCACTTGAAAAGTGAGATGCCGCAACATCTTCCTCCTTCAACTGACTTGAGGGGTAGGATGCATGCGCCTCAGATTGTTCCTTTTCCACATGTTTCTTAGTTTCTTCTTCTTTTCGTCGTGTTATAAACATTTTTGTTTCTTCAACTAATTCTTTTATATCTTCATGCAGAACTTGTTCTGCCACGTTGATATTCGATATTTTCGCTTCAAGCTCTGTGGGTTTTATTTCTTTAATAATCCATTTAAAGTCATTTTTAACTTTTTGAGTTGGTTTATCTCATTTGAAAAACCCATATACACCTTCATTGAAGACTATTTTGTATTACATAAAATATTCATTTTTTTTATAATAATAATAAGAAATTAATAAATAAATTATTATTATTATTTTATAAACTATATATATATATTGTTTTAATATATAGTTTATTTTTTCTTTGATATATATATATATTTTATAATAATATTATATAGAAATATTATTTTTTATTTTATTTAAAAAAAAAATTGTTTTTGTTTTTGTTTTGTAGGGTTCACGTTCAGTGGTCAAAGGAACTGTTGAGTAGCAGCGAAGGGGGAGCACAGAGATGGGACGAAACGGTGATGGTAGTGGAGTGATGGTGGCCGCGAGGGCGCGTGGAGGAGGTGTCCACGGATAGAAGTTGCAGGGTGGCCGCGAGGATGCGCGTGGAGTCTGCACAAGTAGTCACCCTGCGTGAGGTGTGAGAGGGCGATTGTTGGTGTGGAGAGGGGGAAGGAATCTCACGAGTGAAGAAAAGGATAGGGTGAGAACGCAGGGCTGGAGAGGGGTTAAGGAGAGGTGCAACAAGGTGTGAGAGGGGTGAGGAGAGGCGCAGCAAGGCGGAGGGGTTGACCAGAGGAGCAACAAGGCTGAGAGGGTTGAGGAGAGGTGCAGCAAGGGGTGGAAGTGGATGAAGGGAGGCGCAACACGAAGTGAGCATGGATGAAGGTGATGGGAATGCATGGAGGGCGATTGGGAGCGTGTGGAAGGGAACGGGTGGAAGGAATGCATGGAAGGAGTGGAAGGGTGAGAAGCGAGCAGCGATGGTGCGAGCTGGACGTGCAGCGCTGGAAGGGAGAGCGCGGGAAGCAGGTGATAGGTGGAGCGTGGGTTGCGGAGGATGTAGCAGGTAGCAGGTGCAGCGAGGAAGAGGGAGCAGAGCAACGCGTGGAAGGGATTTCAACGTAGGGAGTGTAGGATCGTAGCGAGTGGTGTAGAGAGAGGCGTGAATATGAGAGGTCTGTGTGTGAGGAAATGGAGAGTGAACAGAGAGGATGCGCGTGGGGAGATGGAGGGGAAGAAATGGCACTGGATGTGGGACTGGGTGACGCGGAAGGAAGAGGGATGGGCGTGTAGCAATGAACAACGGAGCAGAAGAATGGGGAATGGGATGAGCAGCGGAGCGAAAGAATGGGGAATGGAATGTGACACTGAATGCACTGGGTTAGAATGGAAGAACTAGAGAAAAATGATCTGATATCACTTGTAAGGGTTGATATCACGGTAAGGGTTCATCTACATAATTATCATAATTGATAATTTACATATATTTATTATTGAATTGATAATTGTTACATTGAATTCATGTGAATTTATATATATGAAGAGACACAATTTAAACCATGTGTCCTTCCAATTCCCATATTTACATAAATTAATAATAATTATATTAGTAGAAAATAAATTAGTAATTGTAATATACTTTTGGTATATTATAGAGAGAGTCAGATAACCATATATATGGCTAGTGGGTATTGTAAGATAGAAAAGAAAAATGAAACCACTTTTAAAGTGGTCAGGCCTTGGAGAATATCATAGGGAATGTCAAGCTCACAGAGAACTTGTCTAGAGTGTAGATGATTCTAGAAGTAAACAAGTAGAAAGCAAGTACTGAAGATTGACAAAAGAAAGGTGATATTTTTTTCTTTTTACAAGAAAATTATACATTTGATGTGTTGATATGTGAAATATCCCAAATCCCGATATTTTCTATTTCTAAACAATTATGCGGATACAACTGGGCTTACAAACTGCCAGGCAAAAATCCATATTTTATAGGAAAAATTGGGTTAGGGTTTGTGAGATAGGATACACACTTACCACTGATAACTGGCTGAACTGTTGCAGATAAAGTCTGCAAGTACTGAGATCTGGATCGGAGAGGAACTGATCTCTCCCGTCTCCGGTGAATGCTCCAGCAATAAGACGCCCAAGCAGAGAAAAAGGTGACGCCCTCAAGGAAGGAGGGGCCCGATGGATCTGCCGATTTGCAGGGCTGATAGCCTTGCTGTGCCGGAGAGATTGACTGGAAAATACTGCAGTTCTGAACCCTCTAAGTATGATAGCGACTTGGTTCTCTGAGGCAGCTGCTCACACCCCTGGTGGTCTAGAAATGCTGATAACTCCTTCGGATGAGCTCCGATGGAGCTGATAGTCACTGGGTACCGGAGTATGAATCTGCTGGTGAAAATGATGCTTGAGTTTCGGAAGGAAACTAAGATCTGAAGGCCCAATAGCTGATTAGGGATTTCTGGTTGAAAACCCCCTCTTACGGCTGCACCGTGCCTCTGCAACAATCTATACCCTGTGCTATATAACTGATGAATGAAATGAAGAACAAGTGGTGAACCAGTATGGCTTACTTGGAATAAGACTAGGACAGATGTTTCACTACTGAAATCCTGTTAGCTGAAGACTCCGTCTCCAACCCCAACTGTTGTGCTGCACGTTGTGCTGCTATCCAAGTGCTCCCAAAATAATCAATAATCATAAGTGAGGTCTCCTCTTGCTTTACCTTCTATTTATAAAGTTCAACTGCACAAAACCTAATCTTTGACCTAATTAGGTCACTTTATCTTCTAATTTGCCGTTGACTTGCATGCAAAGAGCATGGTCATGCATGGAGCATGGAAAAGAGCACGGTCATGTATGAAGGTGGCCTTTGGCCCAGGTGGCCCTTCTTGACCAAGTGAGGATGCCGTAGATCTTCTATGGATGGCATCAGTCCTGATCTGATTCCCTAGTTATCAGTAACCGCTCGAACCCACAGGAATCACATAGGTTAGCGGTATGGGCCTCAGGGTCTAAAAGGAAGAGGACATTACAATCCTCCCCGCTCGAGATTGCTTGTCCTCAAGCAACTTCAAACTGGGATGCTGCAATACCTGTTCACCTTTCCAAGTGGCATCCTCTGGCGGTAGTTCTTTCCATTGAACCAAATATTCCTTGATCACCCTCTTCCTGAGCTTCCTCTCTCTGGTCTGTATGATTCGTTCAGGAATCAGTATCAGCAGTCATTCATCATCTAAAGGGGGCAATTCGGTAGATGGAGCAATGTGTTGTCCGAGGGTCTTCTTCAGGCTGGACACATGGAACACGTTGTGGATTTTGCTTTCTCTGGGCAACTCTAGCTCATATGCCACCTCTCCCACCTTCCGAATTATTTTGTATGGTCCATAGAAGCGGGGTTTTAATTTCTTTGCTCCTTTCTTCTTAAGTGACGACTGTCTGTAAGGCTGGAGTCTTAAGTAGACTAAATCCCCTACCTCAAAGCTCCGCTCAATCCTGTGTTTGTCGGCATACATCTTCTGTTGATTCTGGGCTGTCCGTAAATTCTCTTTCAATACTTTCAGGATGTCCTGACTGTCCTGTATCCAATCCTTAGCCTTAGGAGCCCTGCTGTCTCCAAATGCCAAATCTGCATAGTCCAAGGCCTCATAACCATATAATTCCTTAAAAGGAGTCATCCTAATAGACATGTGATAAGTAGTGTTGTAGCAGTACTCTCCTAGGTGTAGCCATTTGATCCATGTTCTCTTTTGCCCTGCTACGTAGTTCCTGAGGTAACCTTCGATCCACTTGTTGACTATTTCTGTTTGCCCGTCACTCTGGGGGTGATAGCTCGTACTAGTAGCTAGTTCGGTCCCCACCAATCTGAACAGTTCCTGCCAAAAGGCACCTGTGAACCTGCTATCCCGATCACTGACAATGGTCTTAGGCAACCCGTGTAACCTGAAAACTTCCCTGAAAAATAACTCCGCCACCTGAGCTGCTGAGTAGTCTGATGGTATCGAGAAGAAGTGTGCAAACTTGGTCAGTCTGTCAACTACCACATATAAATAATCTCACCCTTGGACCTTGGGCAAGCCTGTAATGAAGTCCATGGAGATGCTCTCCCACTTCTGTTCTGGAATCGGTAGTGGCTAGAGTAGCCCTGCTGGATGTGTGTTCTCCACCTTGTTCTGCTGACAGATGCTACATTCCCGGACATGCTGCATAATTTCCCCCTTGAGGCCCTTCCATGAGAACCTCTCTCTGATCTGCCTGTAGGTCTTTAAGAACCCTTGATGCCCTGACAAAGGAGAATCGTGAGCTGCCTGGATGATCTTCTTCCTCAATGTGGATTCTGGAATGAGATATATCCTGTTTTTGTAATAGATGACGTCATCCACAATCCTGTATCTGTCATCCTGAATTTGCCTGTCCAATAATTCGCAAGCGAATTTATTTTTGGAGTATTCCACTAAGAGCAATGCCCTCCAGTCCGTGGATATACTACTGAGAGATAATGGGGCTGGATGCCTAGATAATGCATCAGCTACTACATTAGTCTTACCTTTTACGTACTCGATCTCGAAATCGTAGGCTTGTACCTTGCTGACCCATTTCTGCTGTCGCTCATTCAGTTCCTTCTGATCCAAGAAATACTTGAGGCTGTTATGATCTGTTTTAATTTTGAACTTACTGCCCACTAGGTACTGTCTGAATTTTGTGAGAGCATGCAAGATAGCTAGCATCACTTTGTCATATATGGAATAATGGTGCTCGTAGTTCTTCAGTTTACGGCTCTCGAATGCAATAGGGTGATGATTCTGCATCAATACTGCTCCTAACCCTTCTCCTGAGGCATCACATTCTACTGTAAAGGGTTGTGAGAAGTCTAGCAATGCTAACACTGGGCAAGAGCTCATGATAACCTTCATCTCCTCGAAAGTTTTCTGCACTAAGTCTGTCCAAGTGAATGCCCCCTTCTTGGTGAGATCTGTGAGGGGTGCTGCAAACTGGGAGAATCCCTTAACGTACCGTCGGTAATACGTGCACAGACCTAGGAACCCTCTCAATTCTGTCACTGTTTTTGGCGCAGGCCAATCTCTGATAGCTCGGATTTTCTCCATGTCCACCTGTACTCCTTCTGCATTGATCACATGTCCTAAGTACAACATTTCCTTCATGCCAAACTCACACTTGGACATTTTCGCGTAAAGCGACTGTTCTTCTAAAATACTCAACGTCTCGTCTAGGTGTTTCAAGTGCTCTTTCCATGTTTTGTTGTAAACCAAGATGTCATCAAAGAAGACAAGTAGAAACTTACGTAGCTGTGCCCTGAAGGTGTGGTTCATGCACGACTAGAAAGTAGCTGAAGCATTGGTAAGCCCGAAAGGCATAACCAAAAACTCAGAGTGNCATCAAAGTTTGGGATGGTCAACCTACCCAAGGTTTTCTGCAGCTCATAGTTGTGATTGAAACCCTTGTTGAAATTCCTGGGCCTGTTCCTGCTCTTCATATTGCAGAAGTCAGAGAAAGACATAGCAGCATGAAACTCATCTCCTAAGTCTGTGTACTCTTGCAAATAAGCCCCATAAGGCTCGCTGTGCTCTACCTGCATGACCGGGCCCCCTACTGTATCTGCCAAGAAGTGAGGCATGGTAGGCCTGATAGTAGGTCTACTGTATATGTGGGGAGTGTTTTGGATGTTGGTGTACGCCATCTTTCCACTGTCGCTGGAAGATCCCCGCTCTACTGGTGAAGGGGGTGTACTGCTGATACCTGGTTCTGGTTTTGCTGACAGTCTACTAATTGCATTGAGGACTTCTTTTTGTCCTTTCACTAAGTCTTGNTCCATGAGTTCGTCAATCCTGGGAATGGGATACCTGTTCTTGATGGTCTTTTTGTTAAGTGCTCGATAATCAATGCACATACGCAGAGTGCCATCCTTCTTCTTAATCAGAAC
>LPNX010328143.1:5883-59823 GCA_001517045.1 Pseudotsuga menziesii | reverse complement strand
GATAGCCTTGCTGTGCCGGAGAGATTGACTGGAAAATACTGCAGTTCTAAACCCTCTAAGTATGATAGCGACTTGGTTCTCTGAGGCAGCTGCTCACGCCCCTCGTGGTCTAGAAATGCTGATAACTCCTTCGGATGAGCTCCGATGGAGCTAATAGTCACTGGGTACCGGAGTATGAATCTGTTGGTGAGAATGATGCCTGAGTTTCAGAAGGAAACTGAGATCTGAAGGCCCAATAGCTGATTAGGGCTTTCTGGTTGAAAACCCCCTCTTAAAGCTGCACCGTGCCTCTGCAAGAANCATCCACTACATAGAAAGAGTCTGTCATCTGATAGTTACCCAAGGCAACATTCAGTTTCGGGATCCAGTAGTTGCACTCCATGCTGGAGTTCCCGGCTACTGCTATAGTGAATCCCTCGAACTTCTCAGTCTGAATACCTCGTTTGGCTACCCAAGCGGAGTCAATGAAACTGTGGGTGGCTCCCCCATCAATCAGAACTCCTACTCTGTGACCTTGCACTACTCCCCTGACCCTGAGAGTATGGAATCTCGGTACTCCAGACAGTGTAGCAATGACTCCCTCTGGTGTATCACCCTGGTGTGATTCCTCTTCTGTGGCCTCCTGCTCATCGTCATCTTCTTCACTGTCTGAATACACCTCAATGTAATGTGCCTTCACCTTCTCGGCGCATCTGTGTCCTAGTACCCATGGTTCCTGGCAAGTGAAGCACAGCTTTTTCCTTCTCAAATCTTTCCTGGTATCCTCATCTAACCAGGTTTTCTTGGGCACATCCTGCTGGAAAGGTTTCTTGTCCTTGTCCCTAACAGGAAAATTGGTTCTCATAGGGAATTTGTTTTTGGGAACTGAATCACGAAGATCCCTTGCCCTGCTAATAGCATCCTGCAGAGTGAGGGGTTTGTAATCTTTCACCCATCCCCGTAGTGGTTCTNATGAAGAACAAGTGGTGAACCAGTATGGCTTACCCGGAATAAGACTAGGACAGATGTTTCACTGCCGAAATCCTGTTAGCTGAAGACTCCGTCTCCAACGCCAACTGTTGTGCTGCATGCTGTGCTGCTATCCAAGTGCTCCCAAAATAATCAATAATCATAAGTGAGGTCTCCTCTTGCTTTACCTTCTATTTATAAAGTTCAACTGCGCAAAACCTAATCTTTGACCTAATTAGGTCACTTTATCTTCTAATTTGCCGTTGACTTGCATGCAAAGAGCATGGTCATGCATGAAGGTGGCCTTTGGCCCAGGTGGCCCTTCTTGACCAAGTGAGGATGCCGTAGATCTTCTATGGATGGCATCAGTCCTGATCTGATTCCCTAGTTATCAGTAACCGCTCGAACCCACAGGAATCGCATAGGTTAGCGGTATGGGCCTCAGGGCCTAAAAGGAAGAGGACATTACAATATGATGGATTCCAAATCCATGGTTCTATTTTATATGAGTCTGAATAGGTAGCTTAATGTATTTGATACGTAGTATATCTCTTATATGTTATTCTATGTGTCAGATCATGTCTGAGATTAAACATAGACATTAAGCATGTGCTTACGTACCTTTGAGGTGCTATTGCTTATGGAATCATTTTTTGCCTCCAGTGGCGAGGTAAAGTTACTTGGTTATGCCAACTCCATTTAGGATGGTGTATTGTAGTTAGTAATATAGAAGCAAAGTGTATTGCGACAAGTACTGCATAAGTAAAGTGTGTTTCAGCTAGTATTACAGAAGCAAAGTATATTGCAACCAGTACTATCTACCGAGAAGCATTGTGTCTTGAGAAGCTACTTACTCGGTTAAAAGATTGAGTCTGCATTCATTCACTGTGACAATAAAAAAATGCGTCAAGCTTTTCGAAAACCCTGTGTTTCATGATAAGTAGAAACACATTGAGATGAAGTATCACTTCATCAAAGACATGGTCCTGAGAGGTTAGACTTCAGTACATTACTATTGAAGAGCATACTGAAGATGTGTTAACAAAGTCTCCGCTAATGAAATATTTTAGGTACTTCCGAGACAAGCTTGGCATGGTAGAGAATGCCTCCCTTGCTGAGAGGGAGTGTTAAAGATACAATAGCATGGGTCATTCTCCAAGACAATATTGTGTGCATCCATGATTGGAGCTCATGTGTTGAGGTAGGGGAGTTGAGTTGGAATTAGATACTTGCAGTATAATTCTTGGGTTAGACTCAAGAATGACCAAGCCTTCCATATAAAGGTTATTGCTCATGTGCTCAGGTGAATTATTTGATTTATCAAAGTGATGATGTTGTAAAGTCTTGTTGGAAAAGGCTCTAGACTTGTGTATCAAGTCAGATTCTCATGTGGACCTCCAGTTATAGCAGGTACCCATGGGGTGGACCTCTAGTTATAGAGGTAATTAGATTCTCACATGGACCTATAATTATAGTAGGTATCCATGGGGTGGACCTCTAGTTATAGAGGTAAATTCTTTACATGTTGAAGGATTAATGTTGTGTGATGCATTGCTTACCATGGTCATTGATTGCTATTAAGTCTCCTTTAGAGACTGAACACCTCTAGAATGAATTACTTTAGCATATGATCATTTGGTATGGAGTAATATAACATGATCGCAACATCTGACAAATCTTCTTAGTATAATGAAATATGATAGATAATTAAAGTTAGCTCATATTGACCATGCAACAAAAGATAAAAGATAAATATAATGCATAGAGAATAAGAGAATTTGAATTGCTCATGAGATGACTTTAACTGATTAAAGTAAAACTCAAATTGTTATAAGATTCAATTAAATAACAATGTATGCCTCTGTTAAAGCTTCATTTAAAGTAACAATATATGCATCGGTTAAATATTGTTAAGCTTTAGTTAAATCAACAATGTATGCATCAATTAATTAAAGGAGAACTCACACTGGTCACTTTAGTTAAATCAATCAACATGATTTTAGTTAAGAATAGTTAACTAAAGTGTTTTGCATGATGACACTTTAATTAAACTAAACGATGACACTTAAGTTATGACACTTGAGTAACACCTATTGCACGGTGACACTTAAGTTAGCATGTTAACTAAGTGATCCCACATCCAGTTAAGAGGCGAGTTCACTCTGAAGACAGTTGAGCATTATTTAATGTCAAATAAAAAGGCATAGCACACCATGTACTGCAGGGTTAAAGAAACTAGAGCACAACATAATTCTCCAAGAAGGAAATTCGCTATAGTTTGCATGAGTGGCTAATTCTTCATGCATTGATTCACTATTCCTTGCATGGCAATGGTTTTGACAAGTTATTAATTCATTGAACTCATTACAAAGTTCATCAGGTTGATCTCTATTCTCTATTGCTCTGTAGATACACCTAGGGTGTTTGTATCTATTTGTATCTTGCACTTGGGTGCCCAAAGAAATCTGCTATTGTAAAAGACATTCTCAGTTATCTATCATAATTACACTGAGAAGATTTGTTGGGGTTTTTCATTTTTATAGTTTTGAGGTTTTTTCCCAGGGTACATCATATGCTATGGTTGAATGATTTTTATGTGTATGAACGGTTCATTGTTTTCAAGTATTCAATATTTCCGCACTTAAAGAATTAAAGATCAAATCTCAACATATTTGTACAAAATTTCAACAAGATGAAGCGATGGCAGTGACCATTATTAAAGCTTGGCAACATTAAAAAAGACCTTCTAATACAAAGAAGACCGTCATTGGAAAAGACAATAAAACTATAAACCTCTTAGCCCATTACACGTCAGATAAATGTATTTATTTTGATTTTTTTTTTTTATAGACCACTAATATAAAACCAATATTTTTGTTATCGTATATTTTAATCTTCTTTTGCACTTCACACGTTCAATATTTTTGTTATCTTATATTTTAAAAATTTAATCTTCTTTTGCACTTCGCACGTTCAATATTTTTGTTATTCTTTTGCACTTCGCACGTTCAATATTTTTGTTATCTTATATTTATATTTTATATTTTTGTTATCTTATATTTTAATCTTCTTTTAAATAGTAGTTATTGTGCAAATGTTTTTTTTTAATTTATCAATCAACAAATTTGTTATGAAGACAATTTGTTTAAACAATTGTAGGATGCATTGTTCCTTTGTGGTTACCTCCATTACTTTGACGATCATAATATATTGGAGTTTATAGCTTGTTGTGTGTCACTTCTCTTATTCAATGTGGGATTAATATTTTTTTTTATAAAGAAATATTTATGCATATTGACATTTCCAAGACACAAAATTTTAAGCATATTAGCAAGGTGATTATTATGTCCTTACAAGGGGACATATATGTATAGCTCTAGGACATTGTCCTTACATTATAAATGTTTTTGGAAGTTTAATGTTATAGATTAGTGTGGGAAAAAAAAAAAAAAAATTTAAATTGTGGATTTATCGCATATCGAATTGGCCAGCGAGTGGGTGACGTTTGCCTTGTGCAACCTACCTTAGGCATAGGTGGCACAAGTGATGTGAGCTGTATTTTTACAAAACGTTACAAGTTGGAAATTTAATATATCATTATGCGTGTTAAGGTTCTCACGTTTTTGTTGTACCATTGCAGTCGTGGCATATGTTTTGTACCTCCACTATCGTATATTTGCCACGAAGAGTAGGGTATTTATAACGCTACACCATGTATCCAAGTATTGCATTGTTTTCATTGTATGCATAATGTAATTTATGTGTGAAATTGACTCTCATTTACACCACCTCGTTTAATGTAGTGGATTATTGTTTTTACCCATACTTTTTTGTTTGGTTTACCACTCCTATGGAGAAGGTTAGGACTCGTGGATTCGACCAGGATCGACACATGACCCTTCCTTTGTTACATGTAATTTATCATCCAGTGAGTGTGGGAGACAAGTTCGATTACGATTTCTTCTTCAAGTGGGCACAATTACTAATTCATGGTGCTTGCCCTACAGGTAAGGGTTTTTATGCTATTTAATATGGTATTTTCCCTGCAGGTAAGGGTTTTTATGCTATTTAATATAGTATTCCCTTAACTTATAGTATTTTCTAAATGCACAATCGAGTAGTTTAAAAGTGTTGTCAATATCCTCGCTAGCTTCTTTTGTTTTTCAAGATGTTTTTGCAAAATCTCTACCACATGAATATCTAATAGATAGACATTCTAGACATTCTTTACAATTTTTCTTATCTCGAGACTTTGGTTTGTTATTATTTTCATCCTCTTGGGTACAAAAATCCGACGTTTCGTTGAAAGATGATAATATTAGTTGCAGGTTAGAGTTTGCTTATTGTTTAAGTAGGTCAATTCCTACAAAGAGATCCACCTATCCTTTACTTTGTGCACCCTTGGTTTGGCATGGTTGACACTATTATCTCGTCGGGTGTTAGGGGCATGAACCCTCCTAGTTCCAACATCACTATTAAGGGTACTAGTATCCCTATGGTTATTCCAATTAGAGCCGCTTTTACTTGTAATGAGTTGGTGGTCCACCCTTGAATTGTTGGTTGATGTTGCATATGCGAAGAGCATGGTCACCTCTAGTGTACTATCCCAAGAAGATTTGTTATAAAAGGAAAAAGGATTTTTCTGAGTAGATGGAATATCAAAGCAAGAAATAGAAACTCGATGCCATCCCTAAAACAAATGTTGAGCAAACAATTCTTAATGATTTATCAGATGACGACAGGAATAAAGAGCCAATAGGGATATCACCTTCACTGACTACTCCGGTTATTGCATGTAGCTAAGCCTTTATGAGATACACTAGTGTTAGTTAGCTTCAGTTAGGTTTTTGGTATGCCTTACTAGAATGCAATAGGCTTGGTTTCAAGAACCAATGGATGCTGAGAAAGTAAATATGACACAACTAGAAGATGCATCAAGGATGGGTTGAATGCATTTTTAAGTCAAAAGTGGTCTTTTAACATATCGTCACGAAGCACTTGTAACCTCATCATTCATCATCTCTTAATATATATTATATTCTAAATGAGGATAGAGAGCATCCCCCTTTGACTGTGAACCAACCTATTTACTTCACGCGAGAAAATATCATTTGTCCATCGCATACGACATTCGATACAATTTACTCTTCTTGGAGGTAGTTGCAGCAGCAAACAATATTTCTACAAGCATAGTTCGATATTGGGCGCAAACATGATGACTAACACTTGAGGGAGCTCATGGCCAGGATACCCTCCCCTTATGTTTTAAGGAAATAATGCATGTGCATGTTTGACATCGTTTATTAGGACTTACAAGCTACTACAACAAGACTGTGATTAACTATGGAAACCAAATCAACCAAGAAAAAAAAGATTAAATTACCTTAATTTCCTAGCTAATTCAAATAGAGAACTATTATGAAGAAAATCTTCCTATGGCTTGGGATAGAAACATAATAGACAGAGTGACACCAAAAATCAAATAAATTCCCAAATATACTATATAAATATGAAATGATAACAACAAAAGGAGAATGTCCTCACCTCAATTGGAAGTACAAAGAAGACCACCATTGAGCTCTTGATCTAATGCTCTTTACTTGCAAATTGTCCTCAAAATGCAAGGCGTACGAGCATATAAAGTATACATAGATCATTAGCACATAATCTATCATAATCCATTAACATATGAAGCAAATATTCCTAATAAAAACAATACAAACATTTGCAATATGAATTGGACAAGAAAATAGTAGTTTCTATTGATATAATGAACATAAGTACATAGTGACAACCTTTTGTCGGTAACTCGTTGAAACCGAGAAACTAAGTTCCTCCACCTAGGCCTCCACCACTTCAATCCTCTATGCAATGACAAGCTCACAAGTTCAAGGAGTAATTGGGTTCCTCCTTCACAAGATAGGGAAGAGCTTGGGAGATGAACATAAAAGGTTCAATATTACAAGGATAAAGGAATGCAGACTCAAGGCATGGCAATGAGGAAAAAATTATCCAGAGTTTCCTTAATCTCTCATTTCTCCTCCCAAAATGCTTCACAATGGCTCAATATATAACCCTCAAAGGATATGGAGGGTTGAATTTGGGAGTTTTCCAGTATATGGAATGCCAAGGATCATAACACTCGTGACTTGGCAAGGAAAACTTGGAATATTTTTAATTTTGATCATGAAACCCGATGTATGTGGGATGTAATGGAGCAAGCTGCATATACACGAGATGTAGTGATGTTGACCTGCGTACATCATTAAAAATGTGATTTTGGGGGTTTTAACTGAGTAAGGGGGTTATGATGAGTCTGCAGAGGGACAAGGTAGCCCATCAAGGCATGTTGCATAGGATGTGGCAAATCATGCTATATTAGATTCCTCCTAATGTATGAGGTCAAACAGATAATCATGATGGCCTAAATGCATTATAAATCCCACAAGTGGAGTAGTGGAGACCCAACCATAAGAACTAATCACTCCCAAGTGAAGATACATACAATAGGTGTTGATGGCCATGATTAGGAAGTACATAATAAATATTTGTCATAAGTGGTCACAACCACAAACAACACACAGTGGATTCTAGTCTTCAAATCAACTGAAGGCATCTAATACATACTGGAGTACAAACCGCTCTGGAATGAGAACCGAGGTCCCATAGGTATTGTCTCAATCAAGGATAGTATCATATAGGATGATGCCACTATAGTCTGAGGTCTTCTACATGAACCACCGATGGTATATGTCCCATCATGTGAATAAAGGTATTGGAGTTGAACATGATGAAACATCGCCTGATTATTGGTCATTAAGGTATACCGTTAATAGACACAAGACAACCCATAAATGATGAAAATGGGTGTCAATTACCAAGTACATTCAACAAGTGTGAATAAAGGTGTTGAGTTCGAACACTTGGAGAATTCATCGATCAGAACATTGATGTATTCCCAATTGTCGATGACGAGAGAACCTGCCACTAATGACTGCAAGTTTCAAGGTACTCATCTGACTCTGGATCCATATTCCAGAATATATGATTTGAAGTCAATGGAATGAGATCAACTAGAAGGAGGGCATTAGGGAATCCTACATCAACTAGCGTGAGGTATACAGTGAGGATGAATAATTTGGAAGATCTTAGATGAACAATATATGCACGAACCGGTAGACATGTGTGTTTCTTGCATGTACTAGATGCAAGTAGTACACGAAAGTAAACCTCTAAATAACAACTAATGATGAAAACTATTGACAAAGGCGAGGAAACCACCAATGAGGTCTAATGGAACCCAAGGCACAAAATTAATCCCTATGTGTGAATAGATTTCTTTTCGTCGAACACAGGGGGGCCACTAAATCAATGACCAATGATGAGGTATCATCTGCTGAGTTCAAGGTCTCCTACCATTGATGAAAGTAGTCTTAGGGTGGTGCTAAGTAGGACAACAACTTCATGTGAATAGAATCTGGAATGCACTTATAAAGGGATGGTCGACCTGCAAAGTCAAGAAAAATTAGGAATGGACGAATCAGGTATAACTTCCTTTGAACAAGAGCATTGAGCATATGGATAAACTCAAGCAATATAGACTCTAGATTGAATATTGACACAACTCTGTGATGTAGGAGGCATCAACAAAGTCTCCATAGGGACCGGAAGCTTAACCCGTGTGAGGAGTAAATTTTGAGTAATGAGTTTAGCTTCCTAAGACCATATTAAACCCAAACTTGTGATGGATAGACTAAAAAAATGGTACTTTGTTCAAAGGTGACACAACTGCTGCCAATATAAGAAAATATCATCTTCTCGTCCAACTTTTATGTTTTTTTTTTTTTTTTTTTTTTTGGTATTTTTCATATTATAGAATCCTGGAAAAGAATAAAAGAGTGATTATGGTACAAAAGAGAGGAAATGAGTGTCGCGAGGAAGTAAAATAGTTCCATGCAATGGAACATACCTATGCTCAATGCAAGGAAATGTGTGCATGATAAGGACAGTCGGAGGGATGTTTCCTTTAAGGTAAGTTAAAATCAAGATGCAAATGTTAAATAGTAGGCTCTTCTTAGCTAGGATTGAGAAATGATTAGGAAATTTGACTTATAACGACAAAGCGAGCCAACATTAGGCTCGAAATGCAAGAAAACTAATGATATACAATTACAACTTGATATAAAGGGAGTCCCTGTGGGTGATGTCCAGAATAAAAGATGAGAAGAAACATGAGGTTTCCACACAAGGAAATGATGAATTGTACGGGACTCCCAGATCTAAGGAGGAGCTTCAACATGGGCACCAAATGTCAAGATGGGTTCTAAATAGGGTAACCATGGTTACAAAAGCAATGTCGCTTAAATAATGACACTTCTATAAGCAACTAGAAGGTTATGCGTCGATAAAAAAGCAGATTCGTACCTAGGGTTTATGAATCGTAGCCATAGGATAATGCAAAAGTGCAAGCGGAGTGAAAACCTATCCTATATGCGAGATATGATATATACCTATCGAAGGCGCGGACATTCTAGGAAATGGTAAAATACACTATGATCGGGAGAAACTGCTTCCAAATGTACCTCCCACCATAATATTATTCCATAAGGTTCATAAAATATTAAAAAGTAGGGTGAAAAACTATATAAAGTGGGTAATGTTTTTTTTAAACAGTAAAAATATGAACTATTGCCATACCATTTTCATTTTTTACCACAATAGTGCTTTGGAGCTCATTTCACCCTCAATCTTCAATCGACGATTTCGCAAACTATAGAGGTTGAAATCGCAAATCATCTAGACCAAGTAAGTATACTCATCCTGATCTTCATTTTCAATGGATTAATTTTTAAATTTAGTGGTCAAATTTTTAATTTTTTAGCCCAAAAATGAGGAAAATCAGTGTACGTAGGTCATAGTTTGTCGGGTCACATACAATGGTGTGGTTACATGGCCAAAGAGAATCCTGCCTACATCTCCATGCGAATGTTAAAACTTTGACTTGTATACATCGTCGTGAATTGGGTTTTTTAAAGGGTTTGACTTGAAAATCTCTTTGTCTCTTGTAGGATGGTGATTGAATGGAGAGAAAGAGAGCATGATGAAGTAGATAGGAAAGTACTAAGATATTTTCTTGCACAATAATCTCTCCAAATATGTGGGATCTACAAGTTTTTGTAACTTGGTAGCATGAAGGAACAACCTAGGTTGCTCCAAATGCTAATTAACTATTGGGATCTAGATACAGATGCCTTCAACCTCAATGAGAAACCACTAAAAATTAAGGTTGATGATATTTATTTTATCATTGGATTGTCTCGCCATTGTGAGATAGTTAACCTTAGAGCTTAGGGAGCCGATGGTGGGATGACTATTGAGTAGTACATTGCTACATATTTTCTTCCTAACATAGAAAAGGTGGGACTCCAAGTCCCAATCAGAGCTATCTAGAGCCTCAGTTTGAAATTCATCATACTATTTCTTCATAGGATATCAGGTTCTGTGCACTTCATCAGGATTTGAGGCCTCTTATGTTGAATGTGGTAGATTTTTTTATACCCACTATCTATGACTGAAGTGCATCCCTGTTGGAAAACATTAAACATCAACTGACTGAATGCAAATTTAGGAGAGACAAGAACTTTGGGGTTTTCCAATATTATGCAATTTATTCTTTGAGAGGGTTCCAGGTCTTAGTCAGAGGGTAGAATTCCCTCCTCATAGTTTATGAGATCCATCCTAGACATGGTGGGATGATATTATGAGGAAGATGGGAGGTGGAAGAGCACCCTATCCATATTTAGATGATTTTCCCCACTAGTGGTAACGACATGTTATCCCCATCGATGACTATCCCTATGATAGGATTGAATTTTGTGGAGATAGAGACATTCCATTACCACCACTTTCTGCCTTCGGATATATCAGTAAGGATCATTTTTGGGTTTTTAAATATATTTTCTTAAATTTTTTGATTTAATAAAAAGAAAAAAATGTCTTTGAGGTGGCATCATATATTAACATTAAAATATTTTTCGTAGACATTGGTCCATGATGACTAGAGGGATACCCATGAAATCATTGAATAGGCTAAGGAGTGGAGCTAGATGGAAGATATGCCAAGCATAATCTACAAAATTTGTAGGAAACCTATCCTAATTGACCCATAGGATTCCAATGGTGCATATCGAGGATCTACCGGAGGTCGTGTAGAGGCATGTAGTAGGGGTACCCCGTGCATGGGTGACGCTCTTTCGACGTCTAGCCAATTCCATCCCATGTTATCATGAGACACATACAAGACCTCATGCTTAAATTCCATGGTAACTATATTACATACCAGTTGTGTATATTTTGAGGGCTACAAGCCCAATTTTGTACTATGACACCACATTTTGAATTTTTATGGAAATGAAAAAACTTATGGCTACCGTTTTTGTTATTATTTATGTATGATTTAATATATGGATGCATGCTTCTTTTACTTAGCTACAAGACAAATTCTAATCTAAGACATAATTTTCATATGCATCATATACTTGATTAGAATTCCTAGGTATGTGAATGAATGTAATAAAATCAAAATGTTGTTCCAAAAATATTACCAGTAAGAATTGTCTCAGTAATGTAGGATCTCTAACGTGATATCGGCCGTTCAATTGGGAAACAACCAACTGTGAATCCAATAAAACTTATAAGGACCGAATACCGTTAAAAATGACATCACGTAACAACTCAATGATGACACTATACTTGACCATATTATTCGACGATGGCTCAAGACATACACCTCCTGAAGACACAAGTTGACCCTCCGGAGAATAAATGACCCAAGCATCGAAATCTAAGTTCTGTGTATCACAACTGGCACCATTTGCAAATCCTAAGTACACCGAGGACTTTGTTGACATATTCCAACCAAGAGGAATCATATAAGAAAACCGTTGACCAAAGGGAAAAACCAAACTATATACAATAATGTACAAGGTACCAACCTAAGTTGGAAGCTCAAGCATAGTACTTTTTAAGATAAATCCCATTTATGGGATCCTTCAACACATTCCATTCATAATCTTCTAACTCATAATCTCCCTTTTCTAAGACATGCATCACGATGTAAGTACCATAAATCATCAAAGAAAGTTAGACTTTCCTTGTATACTTCACAACTGTCTGATGGATCGAGGAGGAGGCAGATTAATAATCGCCTCTACTTTTAAAGGATCGACCCTTATACCCCTATTGGAAACTATGAAACCAAGTAATCACCCTGATTCTACGCAAAAGATGCACTTATGGGGATTTAAGTGAATCTTGTAGTGTCTACATCTCTAAAAACTTAAGCGAAGATGATCTAGATGATAATTCCTCTTCCGAGAATGGGTTAGAATATCATCTAAGTATAGTTCATTGCACGTTGAAAGGTTTCTCCAACATTTTTTAAGCCAAAAGGCATATTTTTATACGCAAATGTACCCCATGGACAAATGAAGGCAGTTTTGTGTTGGTCTTCCGGTTTGATATGGATCTGGTTATAGCCCGAAAAACCATCCATAAACGAGAACACCTTGCTACCCACACAGGAATCAATGAATGTCGTGGGGTATATGTCCTTGGGAAAAGCCTTGTTCAAATCTTGGAATTATGTACAGACACGTATAGTCCCTTGTTTTTTATCTACTAGAATGGGATTGGATAGCCATTCTATTAGAGAGATCGGGTAAATGAAACTAGCTTTCAACAACTTTTCCACTTCAGCCTTAAAGGTTGTCACTTTTCATGGATTTACAAGTCTAATATTTTTTCGAACAGGTTTGACATTAGGGTAAGTTCAGATTTCGTGTTCCACAATCGATGAATCAATGCCTGGCATCTCCTTATATGACCAGGCGAAGACATCGTGGAATTCCATAAATAAGGCAGTGTAGCTAGCAATCTCTTCAAGAGAACAGTTTGCACCAATATGCACATTTTCCACGACATCTAGTTTTGTCAAGATATTGATTGGAATAGTGGTGGAAATGTTTTCCATGTTCCCCTCGGCAAATATTCCCTCCTTTTTCAAAGGATCTATGGGAAGATCAATACCTTTTTCTAGTCTCACATGGAACTCGAAATTTTCTATCTTACTCAGTTCCAAAAGAAAGTAGGACTTGTGATGAAGATATTCACAAATTTTCTCAAGTTCGATCATGGCTTTCGAAATGGCTTTGTCAGATGGAAAAACCATATCTAAGTAGTCATAAGAATACATAGAGTTCTCTTCCAATGCGGGTAAGTAAGCTTCATATGAATCTTCTGAGACTGGAGGAGTCGTGATGGAATCAACATTAGCATCAAATATAGCTTGGTAAGCTACCTCTGCTGCTGATAAGGGCACTTGAGGTTCTTATTGTGAAGGGAGGACCTAGAGGTCAGTTCTATCTACAACCATAGATATATTCTTCCCAACACTCGTCGATCCTAAGTAATTTATGGGAGCAGGTATATTGAAAGTTCCCATCAACAATGTATAAATCCCAACTCCCAAACTTTCATTTGTCGGGCATGGCGGGTCAATCAAGGGTACGATAGACTCAGTAGTATCCAAACGACCCTTCCGAGTATATGTCAGCTGGTCGATAGTAACCAACTTTCCTTCATGTGGGAACATAAGGAATCGGAAAACAGACAATAAAATAACGCACATAGCATATGTCCAACTTCTTCCCAGAAGTAAATTATAGTCCAAAGGAGTATCAACTGCTTCGATTTCTATGGAGACCGCTTTCCCTGCCAGTTCTATCTCGAAAGAATGCAAGATACCGTGAGGGAGAAATTATATTCCGTCGAAAGCAGTTAACAAAGTGTTTGATGGGACCAACTCAGGGGATCCCAAAGCCTTCCATAATGAAATCGACATCACACATGTGGATGCACCTTCATCAATCACCATTCGTCCAATGGTTTTTTCTCCATGGACAACATCACTAGAAAGGGCCACATGGTAAGGTATTATTGGTTTAACTTCAGAAATATTAAATTTATCCATCAGGCTCATAGAGTCCATAGTGCCTATAGCCACAAAGAGTGCAACTCGTTGTGAAGGAAAAATTTGGAGCACTTCTAAGGCCGACATTGTACAAGGATTTTGGGCTAAATCTTCTACAACTGAGTAGTTCGAAGCAGCCCTCAAGTTAAGGTTATGAAATGTCTTTTTAAATACACCTTTGAGTATCTTTGGCATAGCATCAGCTAGTTTTTAAATCGAGAGTGGGGCTGATGTCTCGACAGTTTTTTTATCTTTCTATTGAGCCTTCGATTCATAATTCTTAGCTCTAGTTTGTAACAAGTTCTGGGATCGGACCATATTTATATAAGATTGATCAGTGGCAGGAGCACTCTAGGTGCTCCCAGCATTTTTTGGGTCACTAGAAGTTGCATTCTTTCCTTGGGGAAATGGGTCCTTCAGGACGACCAATTTTTATTGTTTTAGCAACTTGTGTGCTTGATCCATCAAGGGGAATTGATAGGTCAAATGGTCTTCCTAGAAAATATTTCAAGGAAATTTGACCTTCTTTTTCTCTTTTTTACCCCCCTCAGCATTGTTTGTTGGTTTCTACTTGTTTTGATTTCCCTCACCCTTCTTCCCTTTGTTATTTTTCCCACTGGGCTGCTACATTCCCTTCTGGGTAGATTGCATCGAATATACATTCACATTCTGAGGTGAGGGGGTGGAATCCTTAGATGCCTCCGCTGCAGATTGCTTCACTGACAATTCATGGATCTGTTTAGTCGGTTACTCTACAGTCAGTGTGTCAAATGAACCCACCACGCCATTGGCATGTGGTCTAGGCATAAGTAAATATGTACAATATAAAGTTTAATTGTTTCAAATATCAAAATAGTCTAGGATAATTACAGCAGATGGTTTATGCATCCTCCCTAGTAGCAGAACTTGGGATATACTTGTCCCACTAGACCTTCACTTGATTATACATATTGATGTCCACCAAAATTTACTCATTTTATCACATGGAAGGTGTTCTTATACTTTGTTTAATGTTTTCATAAGTTGTTGGTTTGACCTATTCAAGGTTCATCATTATACTCAATCCATAGAATAATTAACATCTTTGTTAAATTGCATTGTATTTTCCATAATGTGATTTATAAGAAGACCTCATATTCTACATAACTTTTAATTTGATTATAAAACATTACCATGACTCTTTCATTGATTCTCAACTCTAGTTAACTTCACTTTGACTTACATCATTTATCGAACAATTAATTACATATTATTACTCAACAACTTCAAGAAGACTTTGACTCATGAGTATTGAGATATGCCATTCCATATATAGTTTTAAATTTCACACAAAGGTCACCCCTATCTGGAATGTAACCAAATCATATCCACCATAAATTCCAACCTACCATGTATACACACGTACTTGTAGGATTGTACTATCTTGCAATCCTATAGTATTTCTATTTGTATCTAGTCTATCCCTACAAGGCGAAAACATGGATTTACTAGAATCAATCGTATATATTCGCTTAAAAACAAATGACTAGACTAGTAATGTATACTCACCCTACTCCCTTACTCAATTATTTGTAAATATGCTCGTGCTTTTCCATAAATAATTTTATCATAAGTTAACCTAGGATGTGCATTATTGCACCTAGGACACAATCCTATTACAACCTCGTAGCAATTGCTTGAACATGTCTACTAACATGAGGAATACAAGATGCCCAAAATGTTTAAGAATTAAATTCCTACAAGGGTCTATCCACACAACATATAATTACTACTATGTACTTCTCACTCTAATACATACTTTTCTCCATATCTTCCTTTTTTAGTTTATACCTTGCAATATCTATAATTATAGATTACACTTATATCATTCTATCTATGGTGATATCTAACCCTTTTATATATATCTAGCTCCCTCGAGATCTTCCTATCACTAATCCCTCTTATGAGTTCAACAATGGGGTTTTCATGTCCCATGCTTGTCATTTAGGTCTTGCAACTAATTTTAGTTGACAATCATGGCTTATTCTTGCTTTAATTACACAGAAAATATCTCATAGGTGAACATTGAAATATATATATATATATATATATATATATATATATCTTCATGTTAATATTTAACTTAACCCAAAGGTCACCTACTTATAGGGTGGTGGAATCAATTATTTCATCAATCAAATCAACTGCTATCCTTAACAATTGTGCATAAATTACTCAACAAATTGATGCAGACTCAATCATGAGTAAGATCAATATTACAACTATTAATAAATTGGTTTAAACACCAGGTCACACATAATGACTACATCATGATATAATAAGACATATTTCCCTGACATTTTTCTCTCGTTATACGATGTTATCACTTATTATCATTTAATGTGTTTTTTTCACTTTTATAGCTTAATTATATTTATCATTTTATCCACCATTACAGTGTAGTATTAGTTTGACCTTGGTGGGGGAGATGTAAATAAGAGAGCTATGAACACTTACAAGGACTTCATGACTATCCTTCTTAGGAAACAAGTGTTGTCCATCATGCTTCGCACATGCGTTTGAGGTTTTAGAACCATTTCTCTATACCAAAAGCTATTATTTGTGATAAATTATGAATCCAACATGTTTTGTATGTAAAGGTTGTTGGTTTAAGTGATATTCCGTTTAGAATGCACTTTTAATATTATGGAGAAATTTGCATATCGTCATTAATAACTTATACAAGTTCAAGTCAAGCTTATCTTTCATATAGATGGTTCATTCAACAATAAAGTTGAATATATAATTACTTTTGAAATGTTATATATATCCTAATATTACTAAAGTCCATCTAAGTTTATGCATGATGCATCGTCACATTACTTCTATTGTGATTTCATGTACATTCAACACTACAGTAAGCTTACCATGTCGCACAAGTAGATCATAAAATAATAAGTTCCTAGTTTATACGTCATAATCATCATCATTTCTTAAATTTTTTTATATCACTACATCATTACCTTGATTCATTAACTTATTTTCAACTTTATTTTTCCCTCCTTTCTTTTTTATAAATCCTTATTACACTATGTCACCTCGTACTTATTATTCACTTCTCATACTTAACTCAATCCACGTACTACTTAGTCCTATGTGAGTATATATTTTTAGACTTCCACACTTATTCATACCACTACATTCTCTTTCACCAACCTTATTGTTATTATATTTTCATATTTAGTACATTGATTATATATTATTTATTATCTCGTGTTTGTTACTTATTTATTATATCGTATTTATATCTTGTTACCCGATTGGGCACTCTGTTATAAAAGTTTGGAGTTAGAATACAATATTTTAGTTGTATTTATTTTATTTTATTCATATACTCATTTTGTTTCTTAATTTTATTTAAGCTCATTCATGATATCTCATCCCTACCACACAAATATCCATACTCCTTATATTGCATTTCCATTTATCCTCTAATCTTTACACCCTTGTCCTCTTTTTGATACATTTCCCTAACTATCCCTTACCTTGATACACTCATTTTCTTAATATGTTGTCTTACTTGTATTATCACCCTCTTTTTTTCCCATTTACACTTTCATGCATGTCTCTATGTTAATTCACTAATCCTATCTACTCTATTACTTCTAGTATCTTATAAATCACACTTATTATTTCTTCTTATCCATATTCTATCAACTACACAATATTAGGCCTCTTACTTATTTATGCACACCAATGTTATACTCTCTAATCATCACTACATACTATATTAAACAACATCCTCATCAAAAATTGTAAATGAGCTCATTAGTTCTTATCAATCCTTACCAGCTACTATGGTTGGTGTTCGAGTCCTTTAATCCTTTAACTCATCTTAACGATCACTTGTCTTGACATGATAACACTGGCATGCATATAATTAGTATGTTACCCCACACATATATATAGTTTTTGTTTACAAATATTCATTACACACTATTATTACTCCGTTGGGTGATACCATTGCTTGGAGTAACGAGAAACTCGTAAACTAATAGGAGATAGCTTTAAATTGACACACTATCAACATCACATGTCAATGTGAAGTATTCTAGGCAACCCAAACTATACAAACTCAAACAATGTCCTTCAAGGTCAATGAAAACCATACTGAAGGTTAACAATTACTTAGAATCAAGTTTACTCCAAATCCCCATTTATTATGTTCCCGACGGGGGACATGCATAGATCGAGAGCAACTGCATTAATCAGTGCTTGACACATTTCAATTTTTCTTATTCTCAAAGTTTAGTCCTAAGTTCAAAAAAATTATTAAAACCATTCTTTTTATTATGAATTTTTGGCATTTTGTGATTGGGTAGAAGGGCATGATCTCATGCCTCGCGAATCCCTTCCCAAGAATTGGAGGCGCCCTTAAGTCATTCAGTATTGTACTGATATTTAATGGCAATGCCATGTGTTATGGTTTTGCATTGAAATCCTGTAGATATCCTTACACATTAAATATTATCAATATATCCTTACACACTAGATCCTATCGTATGCCCACAGGGATAAAAAATCATGTTGTATGTTTTGTCGTTTGGTTGTGGAGGGTGATTAATGCAAGAAAAAGGACAAATGCAACACGTAATACGACGAATAAGTGGTCGATACTAATCCATGTTTTTGTAAATTGTTTGAATCAATGAACTAATCTGCATTCACTCCTAGTCTCCTACTCTATTTTCTTTTTCACTAGTGATATGGTGGTCAAGGTAATACTCTGCCATTATATTATGTGTTTTTTTTCTAACCAAATGTGCCTCCAGTTTAGAGGTAAATTGCTATCAGGGTAATAGTTTGTAATTATAGTATGTGTTTCTTTTCTAACCAAACACGCCTTAGTATAGTATGTGTTTCGCTTTACTTGGGGATAATATCTCCATGAAGGATTTTATGGGGCATTCTACCTTGGAACTCTTAGTCGAATTCACAAGCATGCTAGAGAGGCTAATGCTTGCACAGGCTTGGTAATTCTTCTTTGAGAAGGTTATCTCTGATGGAAAGCCCAATTCCCTTTGCTCCAAGGTCGTCAAGAAGGTTAGTGGATTTTTTTTTGAATGAATTTTGTGTTCTATGTAAGATTTCAAAAATTTTCTATTTATTAAACCAAAATTGGTTTAAATTTCTCTTTGGGGCTAATTTTTTTTAGGGATTCATCCAATCAAACATTGTTTTTATCATAAAAGAATATTTTGTATCATTTACTAGTTGAAACAATGGTTAATTATATGCATCGCTAAAGAATTTACCCCCAAACAATTCTGGATTTTGCTTGAATTTGGTTCAAGTATTTGGGAAGTATGTACAAATAAAATTTTAGATAGACCAAATTTAAGGGTAGAAACGTCCAATTTAATTAAGAGTATGGAAGATATAACACTAACACAGATAGTCGGGTTGCCAATTTGGGTAAAATTAAATGAACATTTATAGAAGAAAGGTTTACTTCTATGATCCATAGGTGACATTTTTTAGAGCAAATCCCGTACATTGGGTCGCAAAAGAATCCAAGGGTCCTCTTCATACAAACTATTGTTGTAGTGGATATTTCTCTCCGGCTACGTGTAAAAGCACCAACCTTAGATCAGAGTTATTTAGAGGTATACTTCATGGTGCAAGGGAAAGCAGTCAACCTTGACTTACAAACAATAAACAAACTATTTTTATTTTTTTAATTAACAAAATAAATGCAAGTACTCGTACCATTTGAAATGGACCACTGTAGCCGTTTGAAGATTTGGTCCAATGGATTCCAGAATCCACTTCTCTGATTTTCTCTGATTAGAGTTTTCAAAGGGAATGGAATCAAGGATTGTATGGAGTAAACTCAACATACAATGTGATGTGGAGATATGTGGCAAAAGTGTTTTTTTTACTAAAAGTGTTTGTGGGGAGGCCTTCACAATGTATCTATAGGATGATCCAAGATTTTGTTGCCCATGGTATTGGTCCATGGTTTTATGTAGTGCATGGTATTGGTCCATGCTTTTTGACCATTCATATTTTAGGGTTTTTTGGTCAGTTTTTGAGAAAATGGGGGTTTTATTGCAATAAATACACATTAACTATATTTATGAGGGAAGGAATAATGATTACTTGGACCAATTTGGAGGGAATTTAATTGTTAAGGTAAAAAATGGACAGAATAATGATGGGATTATGATGTATAATTATGGTGTTGGCCATAGAGATCTATGTGGACAATTTTTTTGTGTTAACAGATTGCCCCTTGATGTGTGAGCACATGAGCTCATTATATGGCCGACAAACATCATATGATCAAGGGAGAAATGGTGACAATGATGGAGAAACCAGAGAGAACCACAGAGGGTTGGAGTTTCCTCATTCAAACTACAATGACTTTTGGTTTGTATTTCTTCTCAAAATGGATGAGGTACATATAATCTCAGACATATATATGGACGAGGCATGCATACCCATGCTCGTATAAATGTCTCAATATAAAAATGGGGATCAAGGCTCAAATAAGGGAATTCAATCAATACATCTAACTGGTAGTACATAATGGTGGCCCCATGTAATTTTATGTTATTGATAAATAGGGAATTGACTGAGGACATTTAATGCCGGGAGAGTATTAGAACAATTATTTAGTATTATTAAGTCATCAGTATAGTAAAGAGGGCCATCATAGTTATTATCATAAATCATGTAGAGCATGCAAGATTTATTTCTTCAGTCTTAAGTCAACAAGCAATTAGAATTACATGCATGCAAAAAGTAAAGTGAAAACCATAAAAATGACATGCAAACCCTAACAATGACATGCACACCCTAAAAGTACATGCTAAGCTATATAAGAAGGGTCATTGAACCAAAAGGATCATCTGATTATTATTATTGTTGATTTGGGAGTATTTGAGTAGCAGCACAATGTGTAACAACAACAGTTGGGGTTGAAGACAACGTCTTCAGCCAATGAGGGGTCGACAATGAAATATCTACCCTAGTCTCCTTCAGGGTAGGCCATTCAGATCCACCATCATCTTTCACCTTATTCGTTCGTATCCCTTGATCCAGCATTCCTAGGAATACTATTTGCAAGTTCACGTGTGCAGCCTGGGATTTAGCTGGAAAACCCTAAAGTATTCGCTGGGTATATGAATCCCAATTCCTCTTCTGCATAACAACTTCATCTTCATCAGCAGGGTCACTCCACTACCTTGAGTGATTACCAGTCATCATTTTTCTCATCCAAAGAAGTTATCAGTAGATCCATGTAGCTGGGGGCGTGAGCACCAAACACGAGGATCAATTCGCTAGCCAGCTTAGAGGGGTCAAAAACTCTGGATGCACCGATCATTCTCTCCGGCATGGGAAGATCTACACGCTAGCAAAATCTCATCTCCATCAGGAAACTCCTTCACCCAAAACACCACCTTTAGTTGAGGAGAGGGTTTCATACTGTTGGGTGGTAATAGCGGGAAGGAAGCATCATTACCTTACCAATCCAGCTCTGTATGCATGCATCTTATCTCTAGAGTATCATCAGCTTGATTATCAGTGGTAAGTGTTGACCTTCTTTCTGTAAATCTTTTCCCTAGTTTAGCTATAATTTAGGGCCATTGGCCCGACACCTTGCATGGAAAAATTTATTCAATATTCTTGCACATTTTGAGAGTACAAGTAAGCCCTAGAATAGGGAAACAATAGAATATCAGTATTTGGGATATTACAGTGGTATCAGATCATGATCCTTGCCACTTGTAGGAACATAATAGTTGAATAAAAGTGCATGTTGGTGCATGCGTGTACATGTAAATGCATGTTAGTGATGTCGGTGAAGTGTATGGCAGAACAAAGGTTTTGTTTTTCTAGCTTGTGAGAATATGAAGACAATGAGAAGGATCTTGACTGGAAATTTGCAGAGGTTAGCAACACTGCAACACTTGCCTCGATATCAAGAATATCTATCCTTAGGTGATGAGTTATGTGGAGCATTGTCCTTTCAAGACTATTACACCATCAAGTTCGAGAGATAACCCAAGTATTTGGATCAGGATTTCCTTAAAAACATAGTTGGAGGAGTGGAGAAAAATGAACCAAAGTACAGGTTGATGGTGAGCTTGATTTGGAGTTAATAGTACATGATGAGGATGTGCATGAGGAGATACCATTAAAGCCATCCTGTGAAACTAGTGACACCAGCGCATTCGATAGTCAAATTGTGGACAAGCCGTGTGATGAGTTGGAGTTGGTACACTCTTCATCACCTAGAGCAGGAGTCCAGACAGTTATGACAGGCGAAATACATGAGGTGCAAGGCAATGAGCACAATAGTCGAAACAGTGGACAGTCGCACATGGAGGTTAGGGAGATTTTATACTGGCATGAGATAGAGCTTCTAGATGATAGTCACCAAAAGAATATTGAATGTCTTAAAGAAAGCATTCTATCACTGAAAGAGAGGACCAAGATACTTCAGGACACCATATTACAGCGAGATGTTGAGCTTACATTTCTTCAAGTTGTATGTACCGAGTCAACATTAACGGTAAATATTTCTATTATTGAAGAGCAGTTAGATTCCTTGATGGGGCAGCAGAAGAAACATACCATTGCACTTCAAAGAAGTCATCTTTAGGAGTACATAGACAAGGCTTGCAGTAGCTTGATTCCACATTTTCATAATGGAGGATGGTTTTTACAGGTTGGCCAGGATCGAGAAATTGGCCAGCAGTATATGAGCATTCCAGTTGAAATCAGAAGGGCATAGTGTCAGCTTGGTAGGATTATTCCTTATGATGGTGCTTATGGACAAGGTCCTTTTCGGGGGTTGGTGTCCTATTGAGTGGGAAATTCTTGGGAAGACATTCCTATCCAAGGGTATAGTCCCACAAGAGCCTTCATATATTTGGGATGAAAGAAGCACAAGTTTGCATTGGGATCTAGGTGGGAGACCTTATGAGGGATGGATACAGTGTTTACTAATGGCATTACTTGGCAGTCTACATGATGCTCCTTGTGTCGATACTACATAGGGTAGCGGTGGATGCATTTTGACCTCTGGAATTCTCAAATTGATTTGGGACTTTGGGATTACAGTGACTGGCAGTTTAGTGATTGCAAGAGGATGATTTCAGGAGGTCTCTTGTGATGGTACCTCGTTTACACCCCTTAGTCACTCTACTTATAGGATGATTCCATGGGATATTTTGTGATAACACCGTGCAATGTAGTGTTTTGAGCAGAGGGTGCTACAGATATCCTAGGATAATTTGGGACCCTGGGATCATCCCCGGATTCAGTTCGTTTAGTTGATTGATTGTGAAGTTGCATTGGCACTGCTTGAGGACAAGCAATCTTTGGCAATGGAGGACTGTAATGTTCCGTTATTGATAAATAGGGAATTGATTGAGGAAATTTAATATCGAGAGCATATTAGAACAATTATTTAGTATTATTAAGTCATCAGTATAGTAAAGAGGGCCATCAGAATTATTATCATAAAGCATGCAGAGCATGCAGGCTTTATTTCTTCACTCTTAAGTCAACGAGTAATTAGAATTGCATGCATGCAAAACGTAAAGTGCAGACCCTAAAAGTGACATGCAAACCCTAAAAGTACATGCTAAGCTATATAAGAAGGGTCATTGAACAAAAAGGAACATCTATTATTATTATTGTTGATTTGGGAGTATTTGAGCAGCAACATGGTGTGCAGCAACAACAGTTGAGGTTGAAGACATCGTCTTCAGCTAACGAGGGTTCAGCAGTGAAATATATTCCCTAGTCTCCTTCAGGGTAGGCCATTTAGATCCACTATTAGGTTTCACCTTATTCGTCTATATCCAGTGATCCAGCATTCCTAAGAATACTATTTGCAGGTTCACGTGTGTAGCTGGGGATTTTGCTAGAAACCCCCAAAGTATTTGTTGGGTCTCTAAATCCCATTTCATCTTCTGCATAAAACTTCTGCATAAAAACTTCATCTTCATCAGCAGGGTCACTCCACTGCCTTGAGTGATTATCAATCCTCAGTTTTCTCATCCAGAGTAGTTATCAACAGATTCGTGCAGCTGGGGGTGTGAAAACCAAACATGAGGATCAATTCCCTAGCCACCTTAGAGGGGTCAAAAACTTTGCATGCACCAGTCAGTCTCTCCGGCATGGGAATATCTACACCCCGACAAAATATCAGCTCCATCAGGAAACTCCTTCACAAAAAATGTCACCTTTAGCTGAGGAGAGGGTTTCATATTGCTGGACGGTAACACAAAGAAGGAAGCATCATTACCTCACCAGTACAACTCTGTATGCATGCATCTTATATATGGAGTATCATCATCTTTATTATCAGTGGTAAGTGTTGACCTTCTTTATGTAAATCTTTTCCCTAGTTTATCTATAATTTAGGTCCATTGGCCCGGCACCTTGCATGCAAATTTTTATTCAGTATTCTTGCACATTTTGAGAGTACAAGTAAGCCTTAGAATAGTGAAACAGTAGAATATCAACATTTGGGATATTACACCTCAATAGGAGGCTGAATACAAATACTGATATGAAGAGTTAGTAAATAGAAACAATGGCATTCTCTTGGAATACAAGATCACAATAACGGATGCTCTGTTGAATATGAGGGTGTACATAACTGCATGGAATCAAGGACTGAGAGTCAAAATCTCTAAGGTACAATAAATGGAATCGAATATTGCAGATATACAAAAGCATGATACTGAGGGGCTTCTGAACATTGTCACCAACGCAACCCGGATATCACAAAGGACATGAAATTGTATGGGTCCCAAAGAGACTCCGCAATGTGCTAGATTTAGGTGACAACCGGGGTCTTCAACCAAATAACGAAGAAACCAATACCCTAATCAACCTCAACGATGCGATAATGTAGCTGAAGTCGATCACGTGAGACACAACCAACCCAAAAAGCACTAAGGACTCCTTTCAAGTGGTCCAAGGAACTCATCAATGAGGTGGATGAAAGAAAGATACAGGGACCTATAGGTCTATCCTATGGAATAGATGTGTTAACGTCAACAAAAGGAGACCTGCAACTACCAAGGAAATGAGGTTTCCTTGATAAAAGCACGAGGGGGACAACTAGAGATATGGAATAATAATGGGATTGAGACATTGAATGGGGAACAGGGGTAGGGGATTACGGGGGACTAAAGTTCCTTTGTTCATAGTATAACAACAGGACTGACCTTGCAGCAAATGATACTAAGTCATGGGGAGGGAATCATAGTTGTGGAAATGGGGAGGTGAATGCAATGGGAGATACTTAGGGAAGGCACTGGACAAGTGATAACCAGGGGATCCAAGGGAGACTCATTGCATAGTACTCTAAACAAAGGAGACCCAATGGGGGGAATGTCGCCATAATGTGAGACTATATACAATATGGGTGGGAACTGAGAGGCATCATTTGGGCCTTCTTCATAGTTTAAGGAGCTTGAAGAAGGGAAATTAGTATGCTCAGTGTCACACTCTCTCATGGATTTTAGTCGAGCCCAAGACGATAAATTGTCAATGGTGTTTTCATGTTTAGAGAGTCTGAAAACATGAAGAAGACTTCAATGGGTCTCTTTTTCACACAATAGTCTCTTAAGCCCGAAAAAGAATAAAAGTGTACAAAGGAGAACTCTCCTAGCCAAAAGAAGCAAAGCGACTTATTTTTCGTATGTCATCCAACCAGGATGAACATGGATAAACCTAAACTGATTGAACGATCATTCAAATACTTTTACGAGCATGATCGGAACCAAGTTTGCTTAGTGATATTTTCTTTATGAGAGGGCTAGAAAAGAGCTTAAATACAACCTATAAGTGAGATTTTTTGTAGAGTACGGTCCTAATGTCCAAAAAAACATAAAAGGATACAAATGGGAACTTTCCTAGCCGGAAGGTGCTAGGGTGGTCCTTTTCTTTAATTGGTCTACATAGTCTGAAAAAGGGATAAATGATACCACATAGACTCCCTTTCAAATAATTTAACCAACGTGAAAGGAAGCAAGCTTGCGCAACAATATTTCCATTCTTTAAGGAGTAAAAAAAATAGTTAACAAAAAGTCAGTAATGGTCAGTCAAGCAAGGAGGAAGTGTTCAATGTGCCAAAAGAGGTGATGTTGGGATCATGCCTAATGGGGAGAAAAATAACAATGGAACATTGGTGGTACGTGGGGGCTCATTACGGGATGCTGAATGGTGGTAAAATAAAAAAAAAGTTTGCATTATCGATGGAGTGGATGGATCATGAACATACCAATACAGAAGGGGTTCGACTTTCCTGGTGGCACATAAATTGAGGTAAGTCCAGGAAATGGCCTAAAAAAAGTAGGGAGAGCATGAGACAGGAGTACCATAGGTGGATAGAGCATGGAAAAATAAACCCGTCGGTGTGAACGACGTTATAAACGGACGTTGGATGACTCTGTGGTGCAGGGAAGAAGAATTTGAAAAAATCGAGGCCTATAAACAAGGGGGGACCACATGACACATGTCAGTTTCAATGTTCACTATTGATTTGGTGCATAGGTCCCCAAATCAAAGTTGTTGATTTCTTCTGATTGGACCAGCAATTTCAAGATCTATTGGTTGTAGGCAAGAGCTCTCACCTAGCCCATCATTTTCATTCATTAAGTTTGTCATTTTCATAGTCTAGAGGCCTTTGCTGAGCCCAAAAGGGTTTCGGGGTCGGGTCGCACCTTTCAAAGGAAAAGGTACGACCTAGGTCACACCTATCAGGGAGATAGGTGCGACCCAAGTCACACCTATCGAGAAAACAGGTACGACCCAGGTCGCACACAATGAAAAACCAGGTGTGACCCAGGTTGCACACGTCGAAAAAACAGGTGCGACCCAGGTCGCACTTGTCAAGAACGCATGTGAAACCTAGGCCACACATGTCGAAGGTTTATGTGCAACCTGGGTCGCACAAAAAGGCCTAACAAGTGCGACCTCGAACATAAAGGAAAATTTGTTGAACAATATTTGATTGGGACTTTTTGGGTGTGCAGGATGCCATGAGTCAAATGGTAGGAGAGAGATATCGTCGACCTTAGAGATGAGATTGAGGATGATGATGCAGTGCAGGACATGTTGTCCTGGCATGGGATCCTAAAGTTATTATGTATCCCTCTTATGTATTCAACAAAGTTATACGGTTGAAAAAGCTAGTGAGATTCTAAGACCAAGACGCGGAGTGCTTCATTATACAGGGTGAGCGGTTGGAGATCACCCTTTGTAATTTGTACTGCTTGATTAGCCTCCCATTACTGGTTGTTATCGACAATATATTGCCAAAAATCTTGATAGTGGTGTCAATGGATGACTTGTGCGCCCAACATTGCTATGCCACGTTGTATATGCATGCATAATACATACTTGTGTGTGACATCAAGAGTATGGAAACTCGTGCAATGGAAGCGATGGTGGTGCTGATTCAGGGATCAAAAGGTCCACACAAGATATTGGGAGACCAGTTACTGATGGTGCAAAATATGTTGAGGGGCACCTACTATGGGTGGGACCAGATGTACCTGACAGCGGTTCGGGGTGGGCTGAACCAAGCTAGCCTAGTGGTTGGGGATTTTTGTTTCCCATCCTTTTTGTTCTCATTATTTTTTTAGCAGTTACCGACACTACAACAACATCTAGTGGTGCGTGATGGGGGACCACGTGAGCCTTGTATGAGGCGGTGGTGAGAAATGATGATCCATGAGGGAGGCAGTCTAGTAGGTCATTTCTTCACCTGGTAGATAGTTGCGTAGTGGCGGCAGCTTCCGATCTTCATTGAGGATTATCTATATGTATGCATGGACTACCGAGGATATCTAGAGATGCCTCGACCTCCTGGCCAGGCATGGGGACCATATGGTATGTAGACATAAATCTTTGTGGTTTCAATCATATATTTTGGTTTACTGGCTGTTGAGGCCTAGAAATTTGTAGGCAACAACAGCAAGGGATTCTCCCCAGTCAACGTTCCCAACTAGCCCGTGACTGTTTGGTGTAGGGAATCCGTCCGGTTTGCGGTCCGGCAACCGTAAGTCAAGTAACAAAAATAAAAGGTTTTACCGGTTGCGGCCCGGTCCACCGTATATTTTGTATTTTTTGACTTAAAGTATGATATGCAAGTGCCTATCTAAAATGCAGGATGATAAAGAATGCAAGGAGCGTCACAATGTGATGCACATGTTCTTACCTCTCATCTTAGACTCTCTTGCATCTAAATCATACACAACTAGAAAATACATACTAACTAAGCTGTCTCTAGAGAGCAAAAAATTAATTCATGAGTAATGTAATATTGTTCACATGTTAAGGTCAATCACAGATAGTTGTTCTTAGAATCAAAACACATAAACATGAATGAAGATATACACGACAAGATAGCTCATCGACAGTTAAAACCTCCATTACTCATAGTGAAAATCATCACAGAATATACCAGAGAACATTCAGATAAGAACATAGGTTCAGAAAGTTAGAACGCTCTCATAGTTAATGAAACACAGTTGAAAACAAAATAGTTCCCCTTCAACATTGTTCATTTTATCACATTTGAACATTCCACACAGCATCTTCTCCAACAGGAAAAATTTGCAATTTGTTATTATAAAACTAAGTAATTCCTCTTACAAACAATGGCTCACAAGTTTTTCCAGGGAAAAAGCCCGACTTTATCTAAATCTTCTATACTTATACTACAAGCAAAACTCTTGAGCTGCCCCTCGGTGACCTTTGGGCTACCCCAAAAACCGTTCAGTCCCATGATTTTGTCTTTTAGTGAGTTCTCATTATTTATACAATACATTACATTTCAGATTAATATTTTAAGAGCACTTTATAAAAGGGACCAGCTTGGTAACTGATTAACTTTTCCCAAGCCTGGGCCTCTGCTGCTATCGATCTATTTGAGATCTCGGACCCTTACTTTATTCTCCTCTTTCTTCATCTCTGCTTCTTCATTTTCTTTCTCTTCCCTCCTTGCTACCTCCTCTCTTCTGCTTTGTCTTCTAGCCATATCTTCTCGCAGCCGTAATCTGGAGAATCTTCTGAGTTCATCTGCAGTTAAACAAAAAATCACATTAATTAGGACTGCATCTTTTCAATAAACTTAAACTATACCAGCAACAAAACTGGTCATCAAAATGAGGCCCAGTACTGCGCCCTCGTCATGAAATCCTCAACAAGAATAAAAAACCAACTCTACCCACACAGGGGTTAAAAAACTTCACAAGACGGCGGGAAAACCTTATCAACGGCTTGAACCACTGAGACATCGACCGGATAATCTTACTTAAATCCACAACGGAAGGTTTCAGATGGACAACGGGTTCCAGGAGACCGTTAAGTCTATCGGAGTCAGAAGAAATAAATGCCAGAGCATCGGGCGGTAAATTTCCATGTCGGCGAACGGAACGACATCAACGTCAGGAGGTTAGTGCATTACGCAGCCGCACTGGCGGAAGATGAAACGACTATGGGCCCCGTGGCCAAAAGAAGAAACGACGAAACCAAGACAAAGCATCGGCGAGCGTAGCAATTATATGGCGGACACTTAGTTCGCTCGGGAGCCACAACGGAAGAAAACAATCAGACTACAGCCTTCGATCAAGGTCATAAACTTTTCGCTATGGCGCAAAAACATGTGAAAACGTTAAGCGTTCGGAAGACTTAAGGTCGTGCAGCGGTCCAAAAAATTTTCCTCACTTCAAAAACAACGGCTTCACAAAGATCAAACGAACCCGACTCACACTTCAACCAACCTCTGATAATGCAAACAAGTCAAACAATAACAACACGACATCAGAGAAATCGAGACTATCCCGCGGAACACTCATAGTTCAGCTTCCGCAATGGAGGCTCCATAAGGAAATATGGCTCTGATACATTGTTTAAATGGCCTTCGAAAAATCAAACTAAAAATGTTACTTCGGCTGGGTAGCGCTGAAAGTTTGTTTCACCCCCGAAACAGTGGTGAAAATGAGAAAAAGGCTTCCGAGATGAAAGAAAGAAATCACAGATCAAAGGGTGATCTTTAAAACCAAACTCCAAATTCCACACTCAAAGCAGTTTCAAACATAAGCAATTCTTTGAAAGCATGAAGACAGTTAACCTCAAAACAGTCCAAACTTGTAGCAGAGGGAAAACAAAAACAGAGTTCATGGAACCAGATGATTCTAGGCAAGATAAACTAAGAGGAGGGTCCAAAATTTCAAAAATTTGGGAAAACAGTTGCAGCTGAAACACTAGCGTAGTGGTAGATATATTATACATGTGATTGATTGTGATGACATACTATGTGCATGTGCAGACGTGGGACAACATCCTCCAATAGGATATCAATGACAAAGAAGCAGAGTGGAGGGATTAGATCCACCTAATCATGGGACGAGAAGGAGATGGAGTGCTACTTTAGACTCATTGCGGCTGGATGTGGAGAGACTATTGCAGGGATTCACTGATGATGGGTGGCAATATCTAGACAATGATTTGATCGTTGCATTTTACCAAGCTCCTCCTGAGTGGATCACTTTGATTAGGAGTATCACAGTGGCGGTTGAGTTTGTCAAAGCGACGACATAGGGATATGTGTCGATGGAGGAGGAGAGATCAGAGGATGAGTGTTGTCTTCAAACCCTCTTCAACCCAGGTTCAGTCCCTCCTTGGTGCACAACAAAACCCAAGACATCGGCCTGACAGAGCAAGGCTTAGTAAGAAGCACTGTTAATGGCCCGAGCTTGTAGGTTGTTGGATGATCTACATGCAATCAAAACAAGGATAAAGTCAAACCATAAAGGCTTTGAATCAATCCCATGCAAAGAATATTCTATCCCCGAGTTGTTTGGGATGGCTAAATCCTATGGATACAAGGCCTCCACTGGCACAAGGGTTTTCAGATCGAGTGGATTTGTTCTTCCTATAGGAATATCTAAGAATGGTTCGAAGTAACTGGACACTATACTAAACTGTATGAGGAAACTAAGACAGTGATTGTAAAATATATTTAAGCAGAACAATTATGATGTGTAATTGATGACAAGGGAAATAATTACTTAACATATAAACATATAGATCAAGTTTGTTTCCTTTATTCAGCCTTAAATAAAACTAAACAATGATAATTGCAGTGCTTTATTCAAAGTATTATCTGTGCAAAATTGTTCTATCAATTAATACCAATTGAAAAATTAGTATTATGGATCAATGATTGTTCAGTAGTTGCAGAAAATGTTATGTGAATTAAGTAAACACATTCATTCAATGCACAATAACATGTTAATATTGTAATGAAACATCAGTACATAAGTTAACATATTCAGTATATAAGCAACCTATGATCATCCTGTCAGAAGATGGAAGAATGATTGAAATTCATGAAACAAATTTAATGAGTCACCATAAAACATAACATAAGTAACAATGTAATTTTATTAAATTGTAAAACATTACAATGTTTTCAAAATTACAGAGCTTTCCTGGTATGTCTTCGGCAGCCCCTTCTCTTGTGGTTCTCCTAGACTTAATCCCGTGAGCCCCCCTCTTGGGAGACACCCTTCCCTTTAAATAATATTACAATATTTTTACAAAGAGGAAAATATTACCAATATGTGGGATTACAAAATATCCAATTTTATGATTTTCCAAGGGCATACCACCACTTGGAAAATGCATCCATCAAATCCTAAATGTATCGATATTGGGTTTTTTCCAAGTGAAACTCTTCTTTGCAAATCAGGAATGTGATTTCTTTTTTCTTAATCTTCGCCCACTCTCAAAGGAACAGGTCAATCCTCATTAGTGAAGTGAGAGGTTTCTCGATCCATTGCTTGATTTCATCCAAGCTAAGTTGAGTGATCTCCTGTATTTTCCCCTTGAATTTAGCAAAGTCACTTTCAAATTGTTCCAACTTTAGCTTCAGAGGCATAGCATCATCAATAGGATCCAACAATGGCAGATCCATAAAATCTAGCAAGGTTTCTGAAGAAAACCATCTTCTCTTGCAAGCCACCTGTCCATCCTTAATGATGGACTCCACCAAGTCGTGGGCATTCTCCCATGTCTCAATTGACACCTGGATCTTCTTGAGTTTAATCTTGTCTAAGACTGGCAAATCATCTTGTTTGTCTTTGATATACTTCTTCCAATCCATTAGGTTTTAAAAGGCCCCGGTTGCTTCCTTTCTCCTTTTGTGGTGATCATGGAGAATTTATTATTGGTGCTCAAATGCACTATATAACTCCTGCATTTCATTAAATCCTTTAAAAAATTTGACCATTCCTTGATAATAACCATCATCAACTTTGCAGGCCAGCTGTTTAAATTCTTCTCCTGTGAATTTGGAGAAAGAAGAGGTGGTCGATACAAGTTGGAGATCCTTGAGCTGCCACTCAAGGATAGAAATATTATTAGCATGTTGATCATTCACATCATCTGCCTTCTCAAGCTACTGCTTGAGGTAATAATTTTGTTCTTCAAGATGCCTTAGCTTCTCCTAATATTCATCCTTTAGGTCCTGGATTTGCTTCTTATGTTTTGCCTTAGCTTGTTCTTGGTCCTATTTGGATCTTTTTAATTCCCGTTCTTTTTCTTCTACCTCTTTATTCACCAGGGAAACTGAATGAAATTTTTCCTTGGCAAAATATCCCATAGTAGTTGCAGTCTCTAAGGATTCGTTTTTGACATCAACGGAGGCCCTCTTCCAGATAACCTGGTTAGGTATTGATCCTTTAATGATAGTCCCTTCCGTGGACATCTTTGATCCCTTTTTAACCACAACTTTCTCTTTTCTTCTCTAGAAGTATTTTCCCAAGGAGACAAATGCATCTTCATCAAAATCATCTATCTCATCTGTTGTTGATATGGTTCCCTCATGAATAGTGCCTATGGGTGCGGGTTGGGAGGTTTCAGGAATGGGAATCTGCATACTAAGAGAAGGAATGGTAGTGGAAGGTGTGGGAATAATAGATGCAAGGGATGGATAAATGGAAATGGGGACATATGTAATTGGTTCAGGAGAAGAATTTATTGGAATGGAGGAGCTATCAGGTTGTGAAACCAAAGAATGTGAGTATGTGTAAGTAGTGTGTAGCTCCAAGGGTGTGCCATTAGTGGCAGAAAGAATAGAGGACAAATTAATTACAGAAAAAGAATGTTGTGGAAACAAATTGTAAAAAATGTTCCCAGATGACTAGGTGGTTGTAACATATGAATTTATGCTGGTGGAAACAATAACAGGACATACATAAGTATAAGGAGACAAATCCTCTTCAAGGTCACTCTTAATGTCATGTACTGGAATATTGTCCAAGGGAAGTGGATCTACCTGTTGAATTGGTTGAACTTGTAGAATTTGTTGTCCTTGATGTTCTACCCTTTGGACCTCTTGTGGTGGAGGTTCATGGATTTCTTCCAGTAATTGTACCTACGAAATGACCTCCTAAACCTTCTACTTATTTTCTTGTGGCTTAGCCATTGCTGCCTATGCATGCACCTCTGTGCTGAGTCTTTCCAAATTCTTCTTAAAATCTGCTAATCTATGAAGGAATTGAAGTGTGGATGAAGGTTGTGTCCTCACAGTAACTTCAAGAATAGACTTTCCCTTGTCCTTTTATTTCTCAGCAGGACCCATGGAAGAGCTATCTAATGCTTCTTCAACCTCCTTTTCTGCAGTTTACTTCTGTATGTTCTCCTCCAGTGTCATCTTGAGTTGTCTATAGTGTAACACAGTGGTTTTAGCTCCTTTTGATACTAAAAGATATGAGTCTTCGCCAGAGGAGTGGAGATCCTACTCACTACCTATGAGAAATAAGTGGTACCTATGTAGATAGAATCATCAGCAAGTTCCTGATGGGAATATGAAATCTTTGTATGTTCCTGCATAAAATGGTTTGCCAGGAATTCCTCGGGATCATGCATCCTCCTCGGTGCCTCCCCTAGGTTCATATCAGCTATAGCTTTACCCAAAATGGAAGCATGTATGGAATTTTGAAAATTCAAGAATCCCAAATTCAATGGAAACTTGGGAAAACACTTCCTTTTGGCTGCTGCAAGCTTTAGGAAGACCCCATCAATGACAGTTTGGTATGAAATATCCTAAAGAACCATCATGTCTGGCACTATTCTCGACATCAGAATTACGGTGTTGATTCCCCAAATCAGAATGTAGAAGAAGTATTCTCCCACATACCAATCTCCCATAGTAGATATTAGTGCCTTGGCTCTATCTAAAAAAGTGGGGGCATCCCTCTTGAAGATATTCTGGGAGATTGACCCAATAAAGTGGTCACAAATCTCATAAATATGAGGCATGAAGTTGTCCTCCCACAAAAATGAGCAGTAAATATGGATGGGAGGTGAATTCCTAGTCCAGTTCCATCCCATCGCTGGGAATGAAGACGTTGCGCAGAAAAAATCCATCACATACCTTGACAAGCAGAATGAAGGATTTTTGGACATCAGGTTCTTCTGATACTTTTCAATTGCGTCCTTCAAAACTACTGACAGGATTTGTGCCCAATTGAACGTTTCACCAGTTGTCGATATATGATGCTCTGTAGGATCCCACTCGGCTTTGAACATTGTGCAGTTGGGTGACCTGTATAGTCGACAAAGCATGGCCGCTGGTAGGGAGAATGGCTCTCTAAACAAGGAAATAGGATAGGACTTGTCATCCTTGAGGACAAACTCTGCAAGGTTGTCCATCCAGGATTTTATCATTTCCTTGAAATCAAACTGGGTGACGGTTGCGTCAAGGAATTGGGAAGTGAGCAGCTGTTGGGGTGGTTTAAGAGCATACGCTCTTGCAAAAACTTCTGGGTGGAAAGAGGCTACTTGAGTGTGAGCATGGACATCAAAATACCTTTCCTTAGGGATTGTATGGTCAAGTTCCCAATTGATTGGGTCGGTGTAAGGAATGAATGGTGGCCTAGATGCAATGAAATGGAGCTGTGAATTGTTGATATTGACATACGATGGATGGTCATGAGTGATGGAATAAAAATCATCATTGTCAAAGATAACATAGATTATGGGCTAGTCCAGGTAGAGGGTTTTCGACACTCGTCCACTGGTGTCAGCAAAGATGTCAACGTTTGGGTCTTTTCTCTTCTCCTCATTCAGAGCGGTCTTAGTTCTGGTGTTTCTGGACATGTTGGCGGATTTGGAGGTAAATTTTGATACAAATTTAGAAACCATAATTAATTACCCACGGTAAAAGCAACAGAATTTAGCCGCCGAGAGTTGAAAACTTACCCGTGGACAACTTGGAAACCAGATTATTGGTGAGATCAACGAGAAGATGACAGTTAAAAAAAATATCAAGCGCAGTAAAAATTGCAAGTGAAAATGGTGAACAATTCATAAATTCAAATGATTTAAATACACCAAGCCTTAATGACAAAATAGATTTGCACCGTAGATTTTGAGAAAATCGATGGTTGGGATTAAAGCGGGAAACCAAAATGTGGAGATTAGTTTTAACAATTTTTGTATCTTTGATTTCTCCAATCCGCAATCTGCATTGCGGGTTGCAGAATACGGAATGTTATTTGAAATCAAGAATAAGTTTGTTAACTTCCGCAATCCGCATAAAAATTGCGGGTTGCAGGTAGGCAATCTTTCAATTTATTTTTTATTGAGTTTCTTCTTTCTGCAATCCGCATTGAGGGTTGCAGAAATGCGAAACCGAAAATGAAAAATTATTCAAGAAAGGAACTTCCTCTTTCCTTAATCTGCATTGCAGGATGCGGAAAGCAGAACCGAAAATATAATATTTTATTCACACTAAGATTTTTTGCAATCCGCAATATGCATTTGCGGGTTGTGGGTTATAAGAAGGAAAGCATATATAAAACAAATAAAATTTCAATATCCGCAATCCGCATTTACAGGTTGCAGATTGCGGGAAAACATTTTTCGAAAACCTCAAAAAAAGGACTTCCGCAATCCGCATTTGCGGGTTGTGGAAAGGAAAAACATAACAACGAAGAAAATCGCTTCTGTAATCCGCAGAACCAAAAAAACAAGGTTTTAATGGAAATTTTATTCAACCAAAACATTGTACTTACAGTAGTGATGAAGAAAAAAAACCATGAACAAAATTATGGCCCTCAAGGCTAACTTAATGAATAAATGGGGCTCCCATTTTTACAGCTTAAAATGGGATTTGTTGCTTCCAGCAACTAATGGCGACTCGATGGCTGAAGAAATTACCTTTGTACAGGTAAACATAAGAATTCTAAAGAATATATATCAGTTAGAAATATATTTAAGTTTATAATGAACAGTGAATTCATAAAAATACAACCAAATCTAGCAGAAGTGATACGCATAATTGTCATCTTCCAACCCCACAACCATTGATAATGATACTCGACAAACGAGAGAGTTCTAGAAGTAATAAGGTATCCATGTGAGCAAGATGTAAGCAGAGAAGGGAAGTTTATGAAAAACCTATGGGAAGACCTGGATCTATTTCATGACCATCAAACCAATAATCACCTTGGATGTGGGTTGTTTATTAGTGAGCATATACACATATTCACAACAGATACATTTACTTTTTTTCTCTTTTCTTTTTATTTCTTCATTTTTTTTATTAAATAACAAAAACGACCTAGTTGAAACAAGACCACTTCCCTGTTAAGGTGCATTGCCACACACAGTTCCTACCTGGAAACTGAACAAGCTAGCTCTGTCAGGAGACTCCTTGTCTTTTAGTTTTTACAACAAAAGCAATTACCATGTCTTGGTAACCACCTATCAGTAATTCCAGTCCAAAATAGGACCCATGAACATGGTCAGGTTTGCTTGTGATAAGACCCCATGTCCTTGAATACAACAAGTTGTAGTTAAAATAAAAGAAATAACAAGATTATTTACAAATACAAAATGCAAGCCATTAACCTGGCTTGGTAACCATCTGGTGGCAATGTCATTCACTGAGCGTGTCTATGAACATGATAGGTTGGATTGTAATAAGACCCCCTATCTTGAATTTTACACTAATTTAGGTGGTTTAATCGAATTTCAAGGTGATCAAGGTGAGATCAGAAAAGAACAAAGGTTAAGGAGGTTGTTAAATATTTACTGCCAATAACTTCCAAGGCACCTGACAGGAATACCAGAATGCTTCTAAAAAATCAATCATCATCATGAGGGTTAATAAAGATAGTGATTCCAAGAGGGGAAGATCCAATTTACAGTGTTGGCATAGATCTAAGATTGTATCCCATGAAGGCACTATTTCAGGTATAAATCGAATGAAGGTTTCTGACATATCCAACTTAAAATTTCTCAGTTAAAGCATTTTTGAGATGAACCACTTACCAACTATAACCAGTTGTTGTGTCCATACCATGTTTTGCAAGAAGTAAACAAAGAAAAATTCAATCAAAACAAAACAACCCAAAGAAAACCAATCAAATAAACACACCTATGTACAGATAAGAAAAGATCACCTTAAGAAAAATACCTCTTGAGGAGTTGGATGTTTGTTGGATAGGTTTCAGGGAAACCTTCCAATGTCTGTAACCAGAAAATACCAGGGCCAATATTTTTTGTAATAGAGAACGGCCCTAACCACAGATGCTGAAACTTGGTGTAGTCTCTCTTGTCTTTTTGGGGTTTGTCCCATTTCAATACCAGATCCCCAACATGAAAGTCGCAGTTGGTCGAATATTTATCATCAAACCAACTCTTAACCAGTTGTTGATGTTGATATAACTTATTTCTGGATTTCTCCCTCTCCTCTTCTAATTTAAGCAGTGAATCAATTTGGTTCTGAAGAGCAGAGGATTCATCATCCCGTGAAAGAGATTGTGATATCTGTAGTGATGGAAGGAGGAGGTTTGATGGTAGAACGAATTATTTACCATACACAAGGTAGTAAGGAGAATTTCTGATGGAAACTTTTGGAGTGATTCTATCTTCCCATAGGGCATTGAAGAGCTTAGTGTTCTATTCTTTGTGGTGTGTAGCCACAGACTTTTTTAATATGTTGATCACATTCTTATTATAAGATTCTGCTAATCCATTCCCTTGTGGGTAGTGGTTTGCAGAATACTTCACTTTGATTCCATTTTCAAGGGCATATTATGTAATATCAATTGAATTGAAATATGAGGCATTATCAAATACCATAGACTCGCTGACTTCGAACCTGGTGACAATATTACTCTCTAAAAATGATATGACTGATTTCGTATTAGCAACTCTCAGAGGAATTGCTTCTACCCATTGAGTAAAGTAATATGTTGTAGTCAAGATATACTTGTGTTGAAAAGCAGAGGGAGGAGTAATGGGGCCAACAAAATCCAGTCCCCATTGTTGAAATGGAAATTGGGCAGTAACAAGATGGAGGGGAAAGGCTAGTTTTTTAATCTTACCAGCACATCTCTGACAGGACTCACACTTTCGAACAAATATGTGTGCATATTTAAACAGTGTGGGCCAGTAGTAACCAACTCTCAAAACTTTATGTGTAGTTGTTTCACATGAAAATTGTCCTCCTGTAGGTCATGCATGCATTTCAAATAGAATATTGTTAGCTTCTGGTTTTTCTAAACCCCTAAGAAAGACACCATCATAATTTCTATGAAAAAGCACATTATCAATTAATTGGTAAGCTGCTACTTTTAACCTCAAATTCCTATGCTTCTTAGATTCTAGGGTTGGAGGATCATACCAATGAGTAACATAAAACCTAATATCATCATACCATTTGGAATATGGAGAAAAAATAACATCAACTGTGTATATAGACATATCTTCCTCTTGAATCCATTGTTGTTCCTTTTCTAGGTCATTGGATTGGGATGTTGGTAAACATAAGCCTTGCCCCTTGAAAATATTGGCAGGCTTAATCTCCAAATCATATTCATGAAGCGCAGTCATCTAGTGAGCTCGCTTCTTTCCTAACTCCTTTGGAACCAAAATGTTTCTTATAGCTGCATAGGGGACGATCACCTTTGTTTTAGATTTCAACAGATATGGCCTAAAATGTTTAACATATTTGTAAACAGCATAAGCTTATTTATCAGTTTTTGTAGAGTTTATTTTGTCCCCTTTGAATGTATTGATCATAAATGAAATAGGGATCTCTGTTTCCTCTGCATGTTTTTGAGTCAAACATCAGCATAAGAAAATTCAGTAGCGAATGTGTACAAAATAAAATATTTGTCAAAATCAAGCGGCTTCAATGCAGGAGCATCCATTATAGATTTCCTAATCTTGATAAATGCATCCTTTTGAATGTCATACAATTTGAATAAAACATATTTCTTGATTAGATATTGCAGTGGCCTAACAATCTGTGCAAATTTTGGTACAAATCTCCTAACAAAATTTATCTTTCCAAGAAAATATTGCATGGCTTTCTTTGAACTCGGGAGTCCATTTTTTGCAATGGCCTCAGTCCTTTCCGGGTCAATTATCATTCCATCCTTTGAAACAAAAAATCCCAGAGGCTTACCTTCTATGACTGCAAAAATTCACTTCTTGTTGTGCCAGGAAAAGTGCACAAGGAAGAATGACACACGCAAGCAAGGAAGGGAAAGTGCACGTGCGACAAGGGAAAAGTAGGTCAAGAAGGAAGGAAAGGAACCAACGCAGAAAGATAAAACATGTATGCGGCAGAGGAAGGCAGGAAAGGAAGCGTGGATAAGAGAAAGTTGCAACAGGATTGTTGCGAAGAGGAAAGTAGATCCTAGTCAGTGGAAGAGGCAGGTAGAAGAGTTAATGTTGAGCAGGCGGAAGGACGAACCAACAGAAGATGGAAGGACAGTTTTGCGGCTAGTTATGACTGGTATAGATGAGCTGAAGGATGTTTTTGTGGCTAGTTAAGGCTGTGTTTAATGCATGCAGGAATTTTGCGGCTAGGTATGGGCTGGCATTTATTGTAACAGAGATATTTTGTAACCATTTTGAGTCTGTAATAACTTAGTAGTACTCAGTCGGCCCTGTGTGGTCTGGAAAATCTTATAAATAGAAGGAACCCGCTCTGTATAAGGGTTATATAATTTAGAGAAGAGTAGTTCAGTTGGTAGTGAGTAGATGATATAAGGTTGGATTCAGCTAGATTTAGTAGTAGACTCAGAGAAGAGTCCGGTAGAAGTAGAAGGTTGTTGACCCACAGATCTTGCAGTTGTGTGCGTAGACCGCTAGTAAAGTAGAATAGTTGATCCATGTTGTGTGCGGATCAGTAGGAGTAGATAGAGAAATAAACTAGAGAGCATGAGAGCAAGAAGATTGAGTGAGAAATACATATCTTAATAAGAGTATGCAAGGTGCTACCTATATTTCTCATGCCGGATGAAGAGCACCTTGGTGGTTTTTCCCAGATGGGTTTCCACATTAGTTCTTGTATTATATGGATGAATGTTGTTGAATGGTGAATTTTTATATGAATGTTTGCTTATCTTACATTATTATAGTTACAGTTGTTGTTGTATGAATGTCGCAGTGTGAATGCATGACTATTTAAAAGTATTGTTGAATTGTTGTTTATGAGTTCATGGTTAATCTGTTGAGTATACATATAAGTCGCGCACTGTTTGAAGAGTGTAAGGAATTGGCTGTGTCGCATCATTGCGCTAGTCATTAAGGGTTACACACACTTTCATGTCGCGCGGGTGACCTGTGGATTTGGTTGCGTCGCTGTCGCCGAGTAAAATACTCCATCCCATCGTCTTTGTCGAGCGCCTTGGCCACATGCCAAGGGACTATAATCCCTCGCCAACTACAGAAACATGGTTATGAAAGTTACCCATTAAGATATCTCAGGTGAGACTGCACCTTCCTTGCGGGTATTGCCGACTGATCTTGCTCTGTCGAGCCGATGTCTTGGGTGTCATGTTGGCATTGTGTTGATTAATTGAATTGTGGGTCGAGACAAGAAGGAGAAAGAGGCCATCAAATGGTTCCATTTCCAAGACCCATTAACCATTTGAGTCAAGATAAATGTTGCGGCATCCGATGAAGAACGAGATAGAGGACTAGCTGGAGTCTAAGATGCTAGCATTCGCGCAAGAAGAGAGCGTAGGATCTCAGTTGAGCGCAGAAAACTAGGTAGACGAATACATCTATTCGGATATTCATGAGATATTATTTTCAGTGTTTCCCATTGTACTGCATGAGTGGTTGTCAATATTGGCAAGAAGGTAGACAAATTTCCAGAGAAGAGAAGTAGTCGAGTGGAATGAGCAGTTGGTGCGCGAAGTAACCAATGTAAGTAACACCATCTCTAGAACTGTTGATTTTTGGGTTGATAGTATTTTGCAAGGATATATTATTGAGTTTGCAGTAGAGGCTATAACCTCATATAGTGAGGCAGAAAGAATTTTTTCCAAGGACCTTAAAGAAGATATTTGTTATCTATCAGTACATGGATCAAGATGCTCATGTATGAGAATGGTATCTTACAGTTGAGTAGTTGAGTTGCACAGAGGAAGGCTGTGTCGTAGACGACCTACCAAGAAAATGGGAAATGGTGAGTTGAGATTTTCCTAGGAAGTACAGAACCTGAACTAGAAGCTGGATTCCTTATAAGGAGTGGAAGGAGATTCGGATCAAGGAAAAGAAGAAATACAAAGGAATGTCGACGAGCTCCTAGTCTGTTCGAAGAGAGTGAACATGAACTTCAGTCGCAAGTAGATGAAAGGTATTGTGATGAAGAGGAGGACTGTAGCTCGATCTCGGAAGGAGTATAAGTATCACCACTACATCAGGACGCCACTACATCACACCAGGAGTATCTCTAGAGGTAAGATATAGAGTCTCATCTCCTAAAAGAGTTGTCAATACTAATAGTGCTAGTAATGCGACTAGCGCGCAAGAACAAACACCTCCGTTAGATCAGTCATCAGATAACCCCGATGCCAACGCAATGGCTGGGGCAGATATTTGGTTACCTACATTCAATGGTAATGGAGCAGAAGATCTAGAGAAACATTGGTTCATCTGTGAAGTTGTTTGGATGGTTCGCTTAGTTCAGAATGCAGAATTGAAGAAAGCACAGATGATCACGACTCTAAGGAGCCATGCGCTTGACTGGTTTATGAAGTTTTGCATGGTACCTCCAGGAACATTGCAGAAGACCCTTGATGAGATACAAGCCACAATGATCTTTGAGTTCAAAAAACCTAAATCTGAGTCGCAGTGTATCACTGAGATCAAAGAAATCAAATAAGCATTGGCAGATTCAGTATGGGACTTTGACCAACGGTTCAATACTTTGATGGACAAGGTAAGTTTCCATATGGCGGATGTCCATCATAAAGAGTGGTTTATTGTTGTGGCACTACCACACATCTGAGGCCCATTAATGCAACAAAATATCAAGTCACAGATGGAAGTGCTAGAATTGGCAATGAAGCTAGAGGCCTCACCAATTAGCGATGGTGCCACAGGAATGGTGCAGATTCAGTCGTAGTTGGCTAACCTGACGATACAACTACAGGACATGAAGAAGGGTAAGGAATCCCATGAAGACTTATGGTGCACAAAATTCAGAATGGATGGACACACCAAGGATAATTTCCTGACCTTCATGAATTACGCCTCATCCAAAGAGCAAAACCCATTAAATGCCCATGGACTACCCTGGTGTCGCATATGCCAGACAAGAGGACATCACGACGAGGATTTTTTATACTTGCAAAATATTGTAAGCACTCCCAAAAAACTATTCTATAAATTATGCAAGTCGATAGGACATGAAGAGAAGGATTACAGAGCATACCGGCTCCTTAAGGAGAAGATGGTCGACACATATTTGATGAAGAATTAGGGGCATACTCAAGTCGAATCGATGCAAGCATCGTATCAGCCTGTGTAATTCCTTCCCAATAAGTATCAAAACTAGTATCAGACTCAGTATGCGCAACCGTATGCGTAGCAGAATCACTATCAGTTACAGTATTAGCGGAATCAATACCCCCCACCGTAACCACACCCTCAGGGAAGGGGTGGTGGAAAATTTAGAGGTAGAGGAGGAGGAGGAGTATTTGGTAGAGGATGACACAGGTTACATGCTATAACTATGGAAAACCAGGTCACTATGCCAGAGATTTCCTGGAACCTGCGAAGACATGTTCATACTATAAGGGACAAGACCATAATGTGGAGAAATGTCCCTAGCTGATTGAAAAGTGGCAGGCTAGAACCATCATAGGTCCTAACCCTACGCAGCATCCGAACCCAAACCCAAATATGAACTTGAACATTCATATTATTGTTGTTGAGCTAAGAGATATGAGTGTGACTGTCATAACACGAGGAGTTGTTGCAACTGGAGTTGATCAAGAAACCTCGCAAGGACAACTGCAGCCGCAGGTACGACCCGCGACGCAGAAGAAGGTACCATTTGACGTCCAAAAATAGAAGCAAGTATTCATGGACATACGACATGATTTTTTGGATACTGAAGAACCATCAACATCAGAAGAATTCATGGAGATGCCTAAACGATTTCAGCAGATATTTCAGAAGAAGACTCCACAAAAGTTTAGTAAGCTCAAGTCATTTATGTCAAGTTGCTTAGTGTTAATACAAGATAAAGATGTTATCACAGAACTATAAGCACTGATAGAAGAAACACCAGTAGATCCGTAGCCTAAAAATAAAGTTAACCAGGTCAGCAAGAAATTCAAAATAGGACACGAGTTAAGAATGACTGCGTAGATAGAGGATTATGATATGGATTATATCATTTTAGAACTAGGCTCTAATGTCAATATTTTTACACGGAAAACTTGGGAAAAGTATGGGCAAGCCACATCTGGACTGGTCTCATGTTCAGTTACGACTTTCCAATCAGGCGAAGTTCCTACCAAATGGTAGATTGAATCAAGTTCTTGTTGACATTGAAGGGTTGCGCACGTTTGCGGACTTTGAAGTCATTAACATTGTTGATGACACAAATCCTTATCCCGCGCTGCTGGGGATAGGTTGGGCCATAGACAATCAGAACATTATCAATTTCAAGAAAAGGATCCCCTCCTTCGAGGATAATCAGATGAGAGTAGTGTCACCCATTGATCCATTGGAAGGACAGAGGTATGTTGAGCCTGTCTACAATGACGGACAAGGTGACTATCTTGACCAGATCTACAATGTCACTGCCATGCAAGAAGACTATATCAATCTGACAGCGGATGGAAACCTGAGATGGAAGAGTGCTAGTTCCTACACATCCGACTTAGGAGAGGCATTGGAGAACTGGAAAAATAGACCACATGAGGTCTCTATGAGGAGGTGCGCAAGAGTTACAAGGTCTATGCGATGGGCGGAGAACGAGCTGCAAGAGCTCCCCACCGATACCCAACCTTGCAACCTTATTAACTGAGTTTGAAGGACTTGTAACAGAGTCTCAACACTTGTGTGTGTTAGATCATGTGCTCAAGGCTAAACCCGCTAGATGGTGGGGTACACACAAGCAGTTCATAACAGAATGGCCACAATGCAGAAGGTTGATGGAAGTCAGATTCAACGAAGAAGTCACCACCATGAGACACAAATACACAAGATTGCCAAGCCCTGTCGAGCACATAAATCAGTGTCACGCCATATTTGTAGAATACCCACGATAGAAATGGGTCCATCATTTCATTCATACATTAGAAATGACACCTAGAACATGGTATGCATCTATGGAGTTGCGACAAGGAACCCAAGATTGGGAAGGGATCACTAAGAATTTTAAGCATACATTTGAATTTGTTGATGAGCAACCTACAGTTGATGTTGTGCTTCAAATGATAAAGGAGAAGATATTTGTTGAAATACCTGTCGAGAAGGCCAATGCTCACCAATGCAGTGCGACCATTCAGCAATGGATGTCTTGCTATAATCTAGCTGGAGACCCAAGTGATGATCTAAATAACATAAACATACCGGAATCAGAGGGCACACATGCAGTAGAAGGAAGTGGTATTTCAAGTGAACAGTTCCTTTAGCCGTTGAAAATCAAGAAAGTAAACATTGGGTCACCAGAGAACCCAAAGTTCTCCAATATAGGGGATTATTTGGATGAAGAGACAGTCGCAAAGATCACAGACTTGCTCTATGAGTATCATGATCTATTCCCTAACAATTTCTTAGAAATAAAGGGAATAGTCGGCAACCTAGGGGAGATGAAAATACCCCTGCGACCAGATGCTAAACCCAGTAAACAACGTCTGTATAGACTAAACCCAAGATATAAAGAGAAAACAAAAGAAGAATTTGATTGCATGCTTGATGTAGGAATCATTGAACCTATTGAGGAATCATAGTGGATCATCCCTATAGTGATCTAGGATAAGAAAACAATGGGTGAAGTGAGGATCTATGTCGACCTGAGGAAGTTGAACGATGCATGCCTGCATGATCCATTCCCAACTCCATTTACAGATGAAGTACTTGAAAGTGTCGGAGGACAAGAGATGTATTAATTCACCGATGGCTTCTCTAGCTATCATCAAGTTAGAATCGTGAAGGAGGATCACCATAAAACGACATTCGTCACAGAATCGGGATGCACCTGCTATTTTTTCTAGAATAGTAGTCTCTACTTTTAAATATTTTATCCATAAATTTCTTGAGGACTACTTTGATGATTGGACGGTGTTTGGTCTAGTAAGAGACCATATTGATAGTTTGCACATGATGTTCGACCGCTTTCGCCAGTATCAGATTGCGCTCAATTCTAATAAATGTATATTATGCACATCATTTGGTGTGTTGTTGGGTCACATCGTATGTCGCGGCAGTATTTTGCTCGAACCAGCAAAAGTTGCGATCATTCTTGACTTACCACCACCTACATTAGTCACACAACTCATATTAGTGCTAGGGCATACAAACTACTACAGGAAGTTCATTAAAGGGTATGCAGAGATCACTGCACCTATGGAAAAACTGTTGAAGAAAGATGCAAAGTTTCAATGCACACCATCTTGCCAGGAAAGCTTAGACAAACTGAAGAACAAGATGGCCACTGCGCCAATATTGGTATTCCTATAATGGAAGAAGGAGTTCCATGTTCATGTCGATGCATTGTCTCTCACGCTCGGCATAGTCATGACACAACCAGGAGAGGGTGCGCTTGACCACCCTATTGCCTTTGCTAGCAGAAAATTGTCAACAGTAGAGAAAAATTAAACTACGGAAGAAAGAGAAGGCCTCACTATGGTCTATGCGCTTCAGAAATTCTGACACTACTTCTTGGGTGGATATTTTTAGATGTACACTGATCATTCAACGCTGAAATACCTAGTTAACAAGCTAGTGTTGGGGGGGAAGATATGTCGATGGCTTCTCTAGTTCCAAGAATTTGACTTTGAGGTCATAGTTAAACCTAGTCGATTGAATGTTGGGCCAGACCACCTGTCACGGATAGAAAGTGGTGAATATCCAACCAGCTTGGAAGATAATTTTCTCGATGCGCAACTATTTGCGGTCACTATGATGGATGCTCAAAATAAGAATTTAATGTTATCATCCACTTTTTGAGTATAGGCTATGCATCTCCAGGATTCTCTGTCAATCAGAAGAAACACTTGGTAGTCAAAGCTGTGGACTTCACACTGATTGCTGGACACCTCTACAAGTTAGGCGCGGATGAAATACTGCACCGCTATGTTTTTTATTATGAGTGACCTTAGGTCATGAGCGAAGCACATGCTGGTGTTGTGGGAGGACACTACGTTGGAAAATAAACTATGCGCAAGATATTGCAAGAAGGACTATGGTGGCCAACCATACACATGCATACTAAAAGCTTCTGTAGACGCTGTGATATTTTCCAGAGAAAAGGGAAACCATCACACAGCGACGAGATGTCGCTTGAACCACAGATAACCCTGTAAGGCTTCAACAAATGGGTTTAGATTTTTTGGGTCCGATCAGTCCTCCAGGGAAAAGGACTGACACACGCTACATTATCACTGCGACAGACTATTTAACTAGATGGATTGAAGCTGCGTCTGTTAAATATTGCACCTCTGCGACTGCAGCGAAGTTTTTATTTGAAAACATAGTCACCAGATTTGGCTGTCCAAAAATTATACTTAGTGACCAAGTTACGCATTTTGTTAACAAAATGATTGTTGAGCTGACTGTAGAGTTTCAGATCCAACATAAGAAGATGACACCCTATCATCCTCAGGCGAATGGAATGGTCGAAGCTTTCAACAAGATTCTGGAGAATGTATTGACCTAGGCATGCAATGTGCATCGAGATGACTGGGATAAAAAAGTATCAGTTGTGCTATGGGCGTATCGGACAACTTGCAAGTGACTAACAGGGCACACCCCATTCATACCGGTATATGGACAGGAAGTTGTTGTACCAATGGAGTATATCGTGCCGAGTCTACAGATTGTTGCGCTGACGAAGATGATGGATGGAGATGTTTTCGAATAGAGGCTATCGCAGCTCGTTCAGATGGAAGAGGAACGCTTCGTTGCAGGATTTCACCAGACTGTCTAGAAGTAGAGACAGAAGGCATGGCATGATGGCCACATCCGGGTTAATCCATTCAAATTTAGAGGACTTGTTTTGCTGTATGACGACAAATTTTTCAAACACACAGGTAAGCCAAAGACACATTGTCTAGGGCCAAATGTGATTGCGCACATCACTGATGTGAGCGCAGTAAAACTGTAAAGACTAGATGGAACTTACGTCACAGGTATGGTGAATGGCAGTCACTTGAAGCCATACTATGATGGTCATAATATCCCTGGTTAAAGTCGTGATGCACATGAAGAAAAAACAAGCAGGAAAAAGCGAAAAGGAGGAAATTGTTCTGTCGCATGTCTGTGGCAGAACCAGATGAAAGCATAGGAAAAAATGTACAGTGCAGAAAAAGGTGGAAAGTGCATGAAAAGGAAGAAATGGCAGGATGGATGACTTTAAAGTGCAGATATCTGGTAAATATTGAGGCATTTAAGACAGCTAAGCACTATTAATTCGACGAGATATGAGGAGAATAATGACGTGCTTTTTGGTCCCATCAGTGGTCCTCGACATAACTACCATAACTGTTCTAAAAAGTATAGCACAGAACTTGAGTAGATGAATTAATGAAGAAACCTATCGATTGAGAAGCCCATGTGGCCGAGTAGACCCCAACCTCCCATTGTATGACGAATGCAAGACGCGTCTGCAGGTATAAATACAAGGCTCTGCCATCAAGCATTCTTTTACGCACACAGAGAGAGCCAAGAGAACCAGAGCCAAGAGTTTATAAAGTCGAAGCCTATCACAGAGTGAGTCGATACCCATGCTAATAGAGATCTCCAATGCAAGTGAGTTATCTGATGTAACTGTCAATCTGGTATGTCCAATTGAGGAAGAAATTCAATCACCCGAAGTACAACAACTAGAGCGAGACCCAAAACTCAACCAGATGGCGCGAACAAGAAAGAAGCATGTGCATGCTCCGGGCCCTGTTCGACCCCCTGGTTCGCACCCTGTTCAGAACCCACCAACTGCACTTGCACGACCTTTCATGGAGCTGAGACAAGATGGGGAGAGAGCGGCTGGAGAGCCGTCCAGGCCACCACTATCCAGGAAACGCAAGGCCAAGTTCGTCGTCGACGACGCTGGGAAAGAACCCATGTAGGAGGACGTACTCAAGGAAGATTTTATGGATGAGGAGTCCCCACCTCGCAGATAACTGATCACTAAGGAGGAATATGAAAGCTTCCCACACTATGTGTGGCCGAGGAGAGCTGAGGCGAAGCCAGTGATGCTCCCCATGAAAGTAAATATAGTTTTAGTAGAACCGCGGATCCCTAAGTGCATACCCCTGTTGATGGACATAATGCCAAATCTCTCCAAGAATTCGAGGATTATGATACTCGCTTGTAGATGGGGTTGGAAAGGAAGAACTTCATGGTCACGGTTCAAGCTGGACTGAGAGATCACGAGGTTCTAAAGCCGATGATGTCGGTTGTCGACGTCGAGCAAGCAGGATTAATGAACTTTTTATTCATGCCCCACTTTGGCCATAGCACGTAGGCCAACACATATGTGACAGCTCCTGATTTGTTTCCACAGAGGGTTCCTATGGCTCAATCGACCATACCCGGTCGACATCGAGCTGATTTCGTCGATCACAGGACTGCCGAAGAAAGGCCGCGATCCCGTGATGTATTTGTGCCAAGGAAGGGATACCACCAAGATGAAGCAGAAGTATAGTCTGTAGCCCCCGGGAAGGGGATCCTCCATTCCCAAGATCAAAGAATTTGGAATAAGGTTCACCGCAAGGATCCTGTCGTGCAAGCTGTTGCACAAGATGAGGCCCAATGAATGCACCACTGGAGTGGTAGAGTTGGCAAAACTATGCTCACAAGGAGTCACTTTCAACTGGTCACAGTTCTGTTAGGATATTTAGACACTTAGGAGTTAGTTAAGATCAACTTGTGTAATATATCCATTAGGTAAAATTTTGTTTCTTTAGTATGCATTAGTATGCATTTGTAAATATTCTAATCAGACGGTCACAATATTTTCTAGACATAGAGTGATCCGACGATTCAACTTCTCTTAGATCATACCTACCATTGATCCATGGCTTAACACTCGATTGGTCTATGATCTATATTTAAAGAGCATAGAGGGTCCTTGGCTAGTTGATCGATTATGAGAAGCTCATGTAACTTTCTTTCTTTTGCATAATAAATTGCACCAAGTAGCTATTTGGCTGGGGCCGTGGACTATTTTCCTCTCGAGGGTTTTAACCACGTGACAAACATTGGTGTATTGATCTGTGATATATTTGTGTGAAGTGGTTGCTCAAGGTGTTCGGCCTTTTGGTAGTACCCTGTGTACCCGAACATGGTATTAGAGATTTTATGAAGAGTTGCTTTCGGTTTTGATCTAGATCTGGAACCGGTGTTGCCGAAACTTTGAAAGGGTTTCTGGTTCTAGATTTTCTGTGCATTTTTGGCTTGTGGGAGCTATTCCATTGTGTCCGGAGCGTCGTTTCCATTGGGAAATAGTTTTTGTTTCACCGAAAACCATTTCCATTTGTTCCAGAAACACCAATTTCGGCATATCTGAAGGTATAATGTTACAGTGACGGATTTGTTTTTTTTAAATATCTCATATTTTATCAGTTTTATTATTAGATTCTTTTTTGTTTTAGTCTCGGATTGTTTCCTTCCTTGGCTGCGTATGCTCTTTGTCGTGCACCTTGCGCGATCGCGGCGAATCAGAAACAGTGAGAGAGTTTTTTTTTCTTGTATTCTCGGCTACGTATGCTCTTTGTCGTGCACCTTGTGCAATCACGGAAAATCAGAAACAACGAGAAAACTTGAAAACATAGACTTTCTAGGTAGGCTAACCAAGATCTAACCCCATTGTGTGGAAAAAAAAAATTTTGTTTTTGTGTTTTTTTTTTTGTGATTTGTAGGAAAAGAAAGCAAGCACGGAGAAAGAAAGAGAAGAGTAAAAAAAAAAAGCCCCCTTCCTCTTTCCATACTTTTACATACTTTTTAAACTTAGCTCACTTGGTCCAAAGTTGCTTTATTCCTTAATAGGTCTTGAGTTCAAGTCTTATTAAGCTACTTTTTAGTGCATGCAATTTTTATTTTCAAGTTACTTTATTGTAAAAGTGCATCTCACATAAATAAAATAAAATAAAAAGTGAGTCACTTAAGTTTTTTAATTTATTGCCGCACTATTTAAAAGTAACATTATTGTAAAAGTGAACCTCACTTATTCTACAAAAGTGATTCACTTCAAAGCAACTTTACTGTAAAGTGATTGTCAAAGGTTGATCTTGGGAAGAGGGGGTTCTTTTTTTTTAGTTGGTCAAGTTAATATCTACCACGTCAGTATTGGGGACATCTTCAACATTTTCTTTGATCAAGCATAACTTCATCATCCAGAATCAGTTTTCAGTGCTGTTTTTTTAAAACCGCATATTTTTTCGAGCTCTTTGCAACCAAACAGTTAGTTTTTGTTTTTTCATTCATTATTTTACAGTATGGCTGCCCCTTGTGATATTATACTTACAAGTTCTAACTATTTATCATGGAAATCTCTTATGGAGGATGTTCTACAAAGTAGGGGACTTTTCATGATAACCTCAGGGAAATAAACAGAACCCACTGATGATGATAAAAAAATTAAATGGGCAAATAGATGTGATGAAGCTCGTGGATTGATTGGGATGTCAATCTCTACTGATTTGCGATTCCACATATCTGGCATTGATGAACCTGATAAAGCTTGGGAAAAGTTGGAATCTGTGTTTGGTAAACACAATGAAATTCGGGGTCATCAACTTGAGAATAAGTTGTTTTCCTTTAATCCAAATGAATTTCATGCATTCAAGATTATTTATCTAAGTATAAAACTCTTAGACTCTTATGTGCATAATGCAAGATTAAGAAAGAAGACAAACAATGTATTTATCATATTCTTTCCAAACTTGGACCTGCATATTCTGTTTTTGTATCGACATTCTACTCCATGAAAGAATCCTTGACTGCAGCTAGCTATCAAGAGCCTAGTCTTGAATCATTTTGTGATTCCTTAATTAGAGAGCAAGATAAGCTCATTCATCTTGGAATAATTAATAATGTAGATACATCTGGGAAAGCCTTATTGTCCCAACAGAATGAAAAGTACAAGCCTCCCAAGAAACAGAATTTTCGCAATAATAATCCAAACAACAAGGGTCCCAAACCCTCTCAGTCAGCTCCTTCTTTAAAAAATGACAAAGGATCCAAGCAAAAAGGAAAGAAGACTGAGCATCATTGCAATTTTTGTGGGAAAGATAATCATGATGAATCTAAGTGTTTCAAGAAGATGGCAGCCTTGGAAGCAGTAATGAAGAAGCACCACATCAGCATAGATTCGTCTTTAGAATCTAACTCTCATGGACATGCACTTTGTGCTTCTGGTTACTCTTATCTTGCATCTTCTTCTTCTACTTCAAATGAATGGCTCATTGATTCTGGAGCATCTTATCATATGGCTAAGGATCAAGCCATATTTTCTACTATGCATGAATGTAACACCAAACAAATATTTGTTGGTGATGATAGATCTCTAAGTGTTGTAGGGTCTAGAACAGTTCCATTAGAAAAATGGTCATTTCAGTGATGTACTATGTGTTCCAAAAATTTCCTGCAATTTGTTATCAGTCTATCAAATTACTCATTCAAGTGAAGGTAAAACTGTGACGTTTACACCTCACCAAGTTGTAATCAAGGATTTTAAAAATCCTCAAAATGTCCTTACTACTGGAACTGTTGATGATATTACCAGGTTGTACAAATTTAACAACTTTGGGTCATCACCTTTTCCTTCAGTTTTTGTTGCTCATAGTGATAACTTGAGCAAACTTTGGCATGAACGATTTGGTCACTTAAATTATCCCTCATTGCAACAACTATGTAAAGACAATATGGTGACTGGTCTTCCGATGGTATCTTGCAAGGATGGTGTTTGTTCCAGTTGTGTACTCGAAAAACATCATCGGGACAGTTTTGACAAACGTGCCTCTTGGCACGCCTCGGTTCCTTTGGAGCTTGTGCATAGTGACTTGTGTGGTCCTCTTCCATCTGCATCATTTTCTGGTTTCAAATATTTCTTAACTTTCATTGATGACTACTCCAGACGCACTTGGGTTTACTTCCTAAAACTTAAGAGCGAAGTATTTAACATGTTCTTGGCCTACAAGGCCCTTGTTGCAAAACAATTTGGTCATCAAATTATTAAGTTAAGATCTGACAATGGAGGAGAATATGTTAACAACAAGTTCACTACTTTCTGCACTGAACAAGGAATCCAACAACAGCACACTGTTCCATATACACCACAACAAAATGGTGTAGCTTAATGGAAGAACCGCACTTTAAAAGAAATGGATAATTGTATGATCCAATCTAAGGGACTAAGTCTTCAATATTGGGTTGAGGCCATAAATTATGCAAATTACATAGTTAATCGCACACCCACTAAATTTTTACAAGGTATAACACCGGAAGAATCATGGAGTAAAATTAAACCAGATGTAAGTCACTTTTGTGTGTTTGGTTGTTAAACATGGGCTCACATTTCGGATGAAAAACGGAAAGCATTACAGCCTAAAAGTGAAAAGTACATATTTGTTGGATATTCTGAAGATGTAAAAGGTTATAGACTTCTTCAGCCCCATTCACATGATATAATCATTAGAAGCGATGTTAAATTTGATGAAAATCTCTTGGCCTGCAAGCCTAACTTAGCAGGTGTGCCATCTTTGGCCTGCCAGCCCGATTCAGCGAGTGTGCCTTCTTCTTCTTCTTCCAACTTACTTGACAAGTTTCCAACTCCAGATTCTGATGATGACAGTGAGGATGAAAATCCACCTCTGCCTGCTCATGTTCCTCCAATTGCACCAGCACCAATACTTCCTCGATGGGTCCATTCAACATGTGAAGCAGCCGGTGATCTTGCCGGTGATCCTAGAGATCAACGTCGAACATGTTCTCAGTTTCAGTGAGCCTCTTCTCTTTTGGATCAAGTTTTCCAGGAATCATGATCCAGAAACTTTTGCAGAAGCTTCAGGAAATCCAGACTGGGATGCAGCTATGGATGAAGAATATCATTCCTTAATGGCGAACGATACTTGGGATCTTGTTCCTCTTCCAAAAGGAATAAAACTTGTCAGATGTAAATGGGTTTATAGAACTAAGTATGCAACAGATGGAAGTGTTAAAAGACTTAAGGCAAGGTTAGTTTCCAAAGGTTTTTCCCAAGTTGAAGGGATTGACTACAATGAAACCTTTGCCCCTGTAGCAAAAATGATCTCCATCTGCCTTGTTCTTTCCCTTGCAGCCTTACATAACTAGGAAGTCCATCAAATGGATGTCAAGTCTGCCTTCTTACATGGTGATTTACATGAGGAAATTTACATGGAACAGCCCCCTTGATATGTTCAGCA
>LPNX010328139.1:0-16579 GCA_001517045.1 Pseudotsuga menziesii | reverse complement strand
AAATATCCCCATTTGTTCACTAATCTGTTTTCCACGACCGAAAGGGATGTTAGATTTGCAGCTGCAGATGTAGCAATATCACAAAGAACATAATAATTTAATTTGGTCGACTTTTTCTTGGTTTGTAGTTGTTACATTGCATCTGTACCAAACACACCTTCAGATGTGCCCCATGGAGATAGAGTCATTTTTTTGACCAAGAGGGGTGTTATTGAGCAATGGTGGTCATGGATGGGCTCTTTGGTCTTTTCTTTAGGAGTATTATGGATTAATGGCACCGTTGACTTCCCTTTGTTGGTATTTTTAACCCCGGGATTGGTGTTCAGGGCTCCTAGGGGTTGATCACTAGGTCATATGACCCCATACCTTTTTTTCTTTCTCTGGCGGTCTTCGCTTCAGTTGCGAAACATTCATCTCTCTTCACAGCCACTTAGGACACCCTCATGGCCCTTCTACACGCTGGAACCTTCTCTCCCTGGTCTCTTTCCTCAAAGGAATCTATCTTCGATGTCAGGCCTTCTTGACGCTTTAAGAGATTTTACAACATTCTCGAGGTTATATGGGGTATAACACCCTCCCTCCAGCTCACTCCAGCCTTTCGTTCAGAGTGATTTGCTTATTTTAGCAATTTTCGGCACCTAGGGGAAAAATACCCCAAGTGGTTGGCTATTTTATTATTATTATTTGTTTAAATTTTAAGTTGACATTTTATAATTTCAAATTAACATTTTAAAGGCATGTCAACCTAGATAATTTTTGTAAAAGTAAGTATGAGATCATATAAATAGATCTCCTCACTTCATTTTAACATAAGACTCATGGGATAAAAACACTATGCATTTGTTCTACCCTACTAGGGCTCTTTGAAGTGAGGCACCTCCTCTTGAGGAAGGTCATTTTCTAGGTTTGATGACGAGTTCTTGAAGTATCTTGGTTTTGGCTCTTTCTCTAAAGGTGATGCTATGATTTGTTGGTAAAACACGCGCACAAGGAGGTATACATGTTTTTTCTTAATGTCTCTTTGTTATTGATCGATGAATGATTATGCTGATGGATTGAATGGTAGCCATTAGCGTGGTATTTGTCTTGGAAAACTCTTTGTCACTCCTTAGTCACCTTAGTGTAGAATCACGTCATTTTCTAGGAGTTCTTCTAGGGTTAAACCTATGAACTTTAGGGTTAGTATTAAACCTAGGTCAACCTTCTCTAGGGGTAGGTTAATTACTCCTAGACGTCCTAGGTTAGGTTAGGGTTTATTCTAGGTTAGTTTTAGGTCTGCATTTTGCATCTAAAAAAGACTTAAAAATTCTAAATTTAATAAAAAATAAAATTTTGGTCAATTTAGGGCCTCCTAGAATTTTCGGCTCCTAAAATTATGCGCCCTAAAATTTCAGGCCCTAAAATTCCATGCCCTAAAATTTCACCCCTCCCTAAAATTTCACCCCTCCCTAAAATTTCACCCCTCCCTAAAATTTCGGGGTCATCCAAAAAACTCATCCCTAAAATTTCAGGAACTGAGATTTTTGGGCCCTAAAATCTTGGTCTTTCCTAAAATCTCAAGCTTGAAATTTTGGTTTGCTTCCTTACTCAACCTCTTCTCCTAAGGACCAACTATCCTCTCTTCTACATATTTCTTCACTAAAGCTTTCCTTCGAGTCCTAAAACGTGGCCTTAATTCCCCTTTAGGGGTGTCCTCTCCAAACCCCATGCCACTAAGAACCAGCTGTGACATCATTCTTAACTAGTCCCTAATTTCCATCCTAAATTCCTAGTGCTCTCCTTTCTCATCTCATTTTCTTTCCTTGAACACCCACGTAAACCTTAAACGAGGCCTTTAGGGATCCTTTGAGGTGTCCTTTTTAGGTTTGAAGCCTTTTTCACCTCTATAATAGACCTACAAAAACATTAAATAGAGGTCAATATTTTTTTTTATTTTGAATGCCTCATTATATGCAGCCATTGGTGGTTGTGAATGGTGGAATTAATTGGATGCTAAAACTAATGATAAATTGCCTTAAGAAAGTGTTGTAAATGCTGCTACTATATGATCTATTTTACAACAATTGTAATACTACTGTACATGGTTCTGGTTTGGTGTTTATACTTAGTTCCTGCTATATTCATGTTGAATGATGAAAAACAAATGATCTAATTGGATTAGAAATTATTTATATGTTACAGAGGATGGCATAAATAGAAGTACAATTGTTTTTCATATCGGACTTAAAATGAATGTCATATGCCGATACAATATTGTAATTTTATCTATTCATTTATGTAACTGCACTCATAAAATGATGTTGATCCTAAACAATAACTAATGGTGGATTTGGAACCATATATTTGCAAACCAAACTTGTGCATGCATACATTATTAACACTTAACGTTGATGCCTTACCTTCCCTTTTATGTTAGTCCTTTAAACCCTGCACACAAGGAAACAATCACTAGTTATAGGATTAGTTATTGTTGGTTTAATTTGCAACTTAAAGGAGGACTGCTAACACCATTCACTTGTACATTGCATGCTCATTCTGTATGGTCAATTTGGTTACTTAGAAACATTAATATATTGCTGCTAATACTTTACTTTAGATCGGATTTTGAATGTTTGGTTGTGCGTGTTGTTGTTTACACAAAGTCTATAATGGTTGCTTGGATAAATCATGCATAACTACTGCTGATATATTATTGTGTTTATGATATATTGTTGATATATTAGTACTGTTATACACTGGGTGATGGATACTGCTTGTTTATATTAGTTATGTTTGCATATTACACCTACTACAAGACACATTGCACTAGTTACATGATATTTTGTATTTGCTGTTGCATATGCATTGGTTGTTTGCTTGTTCTTGCAAATGCATTACTGAAGTGGACATACTAGCTGTACTTATATGATTCATATCAATAGACATTGTCATGTCTTCTTTATCCCTGAATTGACTCCAATAAGGCACTAGTCACTAATAATCTTCAAAGAAGACTTTACTTTGTGTCTAAGTGCTTTTGCAGAGATGTCATTAGGGATTTTCCCTAGGAGGTTTTGGCTTCCGAAGAAGTTAGGAGATGTGAATAAGGTGACAGTGGTCACTTTCTTTACATATGCTTGTCGGTGGCTTGGACTTCCATTTCAACTGGTAACAATAGTTATTCTTTCTCATGGAATATCTTCCAAAGCTACTCAAATATCAACACTCCCTCTTAGAGAGGAAGGTAATCTTTTGGTCACGGTCTTCGATACTGACTTTTTGCTTGTCGACTTTTGGAATATTATTTTGTCTCATTCTCTTTTGGAGCTTAATTGACATATATTTCTATGTAGAAAATTATGTCCAAGGGTTTCTCTCTTGTCTATGTGTGTCATCTCTCTTGCTATTGTGCTTATCTATTGGATATCATATTTTCCAGTTTTGTCCATGTTACTTCTCTTGATCCATTTTAGGGTCAATATTGTCTAAGTAGATTTTGGATCTTGGATAAGTTTTTATGTTAGACTCCATTGAAGTTCTTGTATAGAGGGAGGTATTTCTTTGTACTAATCCTCATCAAGATTTTGTAAATCCAACCCCTTCTTGTGCAGGTTTTCACTTAAGGAAACAAGTAATGGAGGGACTTGTCCTTCCCCTTGTGATTGCAGGTTAACCCCTCCAATACATCTATAAAGGGTTGGAGGACTAGAGTACTTACTCTTTCTATATAATCTTCGAAGCCAAAGTCCTCTAAGCTAGTGAACGATTGACTCCATTTTCCCCATGTTTGATTGGTGTTGTTCCTTTGAAGTGTTGGAACTTATGCAACTTCAGAAGCAATTCTTAACGTACTTGTACCTCATACGGGTATTATACTGTTCTGATTATCCATTGTAAACCCTGGGGAAAGAATATAAAAAGAAAGAATAAAAAATAAATTAAATTTGTATTTCCCCAAGGTAGGTTGGCCCCAGTCAAGCTAGAAAGTCGGCCCTAGTAATTTTTCACTAGGAAAATCAGTATAAATAGGAGGTGTCCCTCCTCATTATTTCACACAACACAGATACTCACTCAGATAGAAAAGGGGCGCTCCAATAGTCAAGGAGATTTTTTTGGGGGGTTTATCTGTGAGAGACATTCTCTCTCTCTCTCTCTCTCTCTCTCTCTCTCTCTGTTCTCAGAAGATCATTATCTCTATATGAAGGTTTGCTGGGTCTTTCCCGATTGGGTTTCCTAGGATAAATTCTTGTGTGATTTGTTTCTTTTCTTTGTCTATCTTCTAGATATCCTTTTTTTTATTTGCAAATAAGATATACTACCATAATCTTGTAAAAACTAACATGGTATCAGAGCAGTACTAGAAGAAGTCATTGTCGAAACTCTGTCAGAACTAGGGTTTCATATTTCAAATCCCTTACTCAACCTTTTAGTAAGAAAAGAGCCTTGGGAATTTCGCTCTAAGGAGGGAGCATCTTTTGGTGAAGGCGAAACTCAATTCCGAGAAGTTTCAATTTTGAACTAATTCTGTTGTTGCAAAAATTAGGGTTTCAAGTTTCATGCTGATCAAGACACTGCTTTGGATCAAGCTCGCCTCTCCCCAAATCTCCTTGACTAGGCGCATCTATCTGTGAGGTTAGTTTCTTCAAATTCAAAATTTAATTTTTGACCTAAATCCTGCTAGGGTTTCTCGTTCAGATATGCAAATAAGATGGTTGGAATGAAGGTTGAAGATCGTCTTGAAGGAGATACCAACTTCATATCCTGGGAGCCTAGGGATCTTATCATTCTAGAAGAGGGCGATCTCTTAAAAATTTACAATGACAAGGTTCCAGAACTAGAATTGGAAGAAGTCAAGTCCTAGTGGAGGAAGGGGGATGTGAAAATAAGAAGGATTCTGGTGGACTAAGTCAAAGATCACTTGGTTCCACAAATATCAGAAAAGAATATAGCTAGAAATATGTTCAAAACCTTGAAGAAGTTGTTTGAACACAGTAGCATCAATGTGACTCTCACATTGAGGAACAAACTATCAAATATGAAGATGACTAAGTCTGAAAACATTGCCTCATATTTCATGAGGATCACCAAACTACGGGACAAGCTAAGTTCCATTGGAGACAAACTTGAAGAAAAGGAGCTTGTCATGACCACCCTAAATGGTCTTCCACCATCTTGGGAGTCTTTCATACAAAGCATAAGTGGTCGAACCAAGTTTCCCAAATTTGACAAGTTCTGGGTAGACTGCACTTAGGAAGAAACCGGGATTCCAGTAAGGAAAAGAATCCATGTTTATCAAGTTGAGGATAATCAAGCCTTCATCACTCATGCCAAGAAAGGAATGGGAAAAGGAAGGAAGTTTCACAAACACAAGGACCATGATAGGAGACCAATTCCTTATCCATATCATAAGGAGAAGAAGAAGGACCTATCAAGCATACAATGCTATAGATGTAAGAAATATGATCATTTTGCAATCCAATGTAACAATTCAAGCATGAAGAAGCTTGAATCATCAATCGTTGATGTTGATGAAGACACTCCTCACAAGAAGGAAATGAATGAGGATCGCTCGGAGTTATTATTCTAAAATAATGATAAGAAGATCCAAATAGTGATGATATTTTAGCAAGCATATGAATATTTACAGACTCTGGTTGTGGAAGATGTTCAATAAAACAAACAAACAATAAGTATTTGATCTTACATGCTCTAGTAGATTAGATCTAGTTACTTTTGAATATGTTTTATGTAGATCTACATTCCTAGATTCAGGAGGTAATTGAGCATGTGGTTCCTTTACTAACAAATAGGATTATGTAATATTTTCTATACACATGATTGTTTAAATATTCTATCGAGCTATACAACCCATGTAGGATGACAACTCCTTTATAACATACTTGGAGTAGTACACACTTTTAATGGTATGCTATAATGGAGATCGTAAGCATCAAAATAATTTCCACATGTGTGTTGTGTCGAAGCATTTACTAAAAGTTGCTTACATTATTTTGTTAATACATTGATTATGAAATATTGCTAACCATCTGATGGGAGTTAGCTTGTAGGGAATGCCATGATATACAAGGACAAGTGATCCCATTGATATATGGATGGATTAGAAGCAGAAAGCCTTTAGAATCATGAAAGATGACTCTCAGACCCAGAATGATCTCATGTAGATATTTGGTGATAAGCAACGGAAGGCTTCTATGAATGTCGGTCTATTTGTTGTTTCAACAAGATTTATTCAATCGATTTATGAGAGACATAGGGATTTATCCCTCCAATATTAGGATCCTAGTCTATTACATATGATAGAACCTGACGACACTGTCGTCTTGATTCGAATAATGCAATTGAAGGATCCTTGATGAACCTAGTCGTAACTAGGATGGATACTTACTTTGTTTTTTTCTAGTCTACATTCATGTGCCCAAGGATAAAAGGACAAAGTTAGAATCTTCAGGCAATAAGGGAACATTCATGGCATACACCGAGTCTTCAAACTCTTGTAGATATACATTACAGGATCGAGGAAAATCAAAGTGAGTTGGGATCTGACCTTTGAAGAAAAAATGGCTATCCGAAAAGGGAGAGGATCTGATATGGAGATTGATGATGATGAAGAGATGAGATCATATTCCCCTATATAAATTAAGAGGGAATTTGAAGAAAGGAATGAACAGATCGGGCCCATTGATCCAGTTTAGCCAGATGATTCTCCCACATATATGTTAGTAAGCCGAAAAAGACCTAGATGGGCACAACAAACATTGCAAGATGCAGAGGGGCATGAAGATCCACGTGGAATCCACTGGAAAAACAAAAGACCGCAAAGGTTCTCGATTTATGTAGCCTTGATGAGTCACATGATTAACTCAGAACCCACCACATGCAAAGAAGCCTCTAGACACCAAGTTTGGAAGGATGCCATGACAGAGGAGTTCCAGTCCATCATGAATAATGGCGTATGGGAGGTTGTACAGAGACCCAAAACAACCTTTTTCTTTCCTTCTTCATTCCTAAAACCTGTAAGCCTTTGGATCCAAATATGTAAGGACCAAAGGTGGACACCATTTTCACTTGTAATATAATAATAATAAGAAAAGCAAGTGGGATTTCCAAGCACCCACACCCCATCCCCCTTGGGGAATTCATGTCATCCCCTTGATAGTTTGCTTTATGTTCCGTTTGTATCATCATTGCTTTAGAATAGTTCTAATTAAGTTAGATTATTTTTTCTTTAGTTTTTTTGTAAAAGTAATCGAATACTAACCCAACCTTGCTTTCCCGATTACGGTTCACGAATAAGGGCTTGATCGAGTACTAGATTGGAAAAAGGCTCTTGGTTGTAGTAATTAAGTCTCACATTTTACCTTTTTTAGCTTTCAACATCTTAAACTAGAACAAACATTTCACAAAAACCTCCACGTATGCTCTACCCATCGTAGGCTTGTCCAAGCTTTGGGATACTCAGAAACAAGGTTGGTTGCATTCAAATAAGTTTCACATCTAATAAAAACACATCTTAATAAAATCAACTCCCCCTTGAATATGAGAAACTCCAATGCCTTGATTTAATTCATTGCAGGGATAGCTCACAGAGGAAGCGGGAACAACTAGATAGTGACGTCGTGATAGCGTCAAGTTACACTCTTGTTGGTATAGTGTTGGATACATACCAAAGACTAATCCATCCCACATATTCTTCGTGTGGATCCACATCGAATAAGGGTTTTAGACATACTTCGCGTACTGTCAATTATATTTGGAGTTCCATTCCCCCCTAATCTAATTCACTCATTTATCCACAATAATCTAAACCTGACCAAGAGCATTTGCAACACATTTCTCAGCACTACAACAACCCTTTCTTATTCCAACTCCAGTTTTGGAACTAGTATTTTTTATCATACAATAATTTGCTTCAATATTATTTATTTATCATGTGTTAAGATAATATATATGTTGTTGTGCTTACAATTCTTATTGCAATATCGTGTTTCAGTACTTTCATCAAAACTCCTAAATAACTCACTGGGTCACAAATCATCACACTAAGCCTTAACAACCTTAGAAATTAATAGGTTCTACCCTCCTCGGCTTCGATTAGGAGTTGGACTAAATAAAGGAGTTAAGAACAAGGTGATAGGATTGACTCAAGGATTCCCCCCAAGGACACACTGAGTGGCTTGAATATTTCTACCATGTTCCCCCCAGGTGTGTGAATGGCGATAACATGTCTCTTGGTTATTTAAACGAGGAAATTCTCCTTCTTTCAGAATGAATGGTGAAACCTCTGCTCCTGTGTATTTGCTTTGTAATATTTTTTCTGATGAATGAAAGAAGGCTTTAGAGGTCCATCTTGTGTCTTTGTCAGCTGGATCTTCATGCTTTCATGTGCTTCCTGAGGTAACTGTAGAGTAATATTTTGCATATTGTCTTTCTTGTCAAGCTTAGCCTAATGAAGAATTAGGGTTAATCATAGGATTGAATTTTGTTGTTTCGTTATTCAATTGAAATATCTAGATCTAAGATGTAAGGTTTGTATGCCCATTTGCTTACGAGTATGCTCTCTTTATTTTCGGTTTAGAATTTCACTAATATTTTAACAAGTCTGTGCAACTATGAAGGTTCCTACAGGGATCTCGATGGACTTGTAAGGGATATTTATTGCTTGCCTTACCCTCCATCTTATTGAGAGAAACTTAGTCCATTTGCAAATTTGCAAGCATCTTCAATTGCCCATTTCAAAGAGGGGGCTTTATTTCACCTTCTTCAACTTCAAATTTTAAAATCGATCTTTCAGTTACTTGTTTACTCTCTTATTGATTAGATCTATAATTTCAAACGGATAATATATTGTTTAGATCTAGTTCAAAGAGTATTTTTTCTTAGATCTAAAAGTTCACAAGTTTTATCACATCTCAAGAATAGATCTAGGCATAGGAAGTCTGTTTGGTGCAAGTAGTTAATAGTAGATCTAAATCTTGCTCCCAATAGTAGTTTCCTTTGAATATCAAAATTAAATTTGGAATCTAGGTGTACACCGTATTGGCTGTCCAAAAGGCAATCCAAGATACCAAGGAAAGCTTACTTTACTTGGTCATTTTATTGCAGTTTTATCAATTTTTAACTTAGGATTTTTTTAGAAATTTTCTAGGATGTTCAAAGACACTCTTAAAGTGTTTTTGAGCAGATTTTGGATTTAATAAATCGTTGGTTTTTATCAGGTCCATCAAAAAAGAGAAGGGAGTGTTACCCGATTTTGGGAGATTTAACTCATTCAAGGCTTCTCGGAGCTCCCCTTTCCAATATTGTTCAAATTTTTACATCTTGTGAGCCATTGGCTCCCATATAACAAGGACCAAATAGCATTCATTTCGAGCTTTTTGTAACCAAGCATAATAAAGATCTTTGAGTAGGCTCTTCAGAGCCCACACCCCATCCCCCCGAGGGGGATCCGTGTTGGTGCCATTTTTTTAGGTTTTCTTGTTTTAGTTTAGTTTCTTTTACATAGTAGTATACTGTGATATGTGCATTAATTATATATTTATTTGATCAAAAGTAATACAAATACTAACCCCATGACTTCCTGAGTTACCTTAAAGGGGAAAGAGATGGGTGGTAATCTTAATTAGAAGACTCTTGATTTTTAGTTCAATGTGTTAATTTTTTGTTTCTCGTTTAAAATTAACCCCTCCTTGCTTTCCTGATTGAGGTTCATTTGAACCGAAAGAGATTCTTGGAGGTTCATTTTTAATTTTTAACAAACCAACACAACTTTTAAAATCCTTAAAATCAACAAGAATCTATTTTGTATGCTCTGCACTGTTGCGGTTCGACCAAACAATTGGCTATATCAAAAGCAACGAGGGTGGTTATTTAAGATAGATTCACATCTGAATTAACCTCTTAAGGAGAAAATCCAACTCTTTGAATTAATCCATTTTGGGGAAAGTTCATAGAGGAAGCGCGGATAACTGGGGAGTGACCTCGGGATACCGTAAGGCTATAGCCTTGTTGGTGTAGTGTTGGACACATCTCAGAGACTTCGATCAAACCCACATATTCTTCACTTGAAACCACATCAAATAAGGGTTTTGGGCATACTCCTCATACCTTTGGGTATATTTGGAGTTCCCTTCCCCTTAATCTAATTCACTCATCTTCCACAATAATTTAAAACTGATCAAGAGCATTCACAACACATTTCCCAACACTACAACAACATTACCTTTTTTTCGACTCCATCATGGACACTGGTATTATATTTGTTATCATACAATAATTTTCTTTAAGATCATTTACTTATCATGTGTAGAGATCATTTATATGTTGTCGTGCTTACATATATTGTTACAATATCTTGTTCCAGTATTTTCATCAAACTCATAAATAACTTTTTCAATCATAAAACATCACATTAAGCCTTAACATCCTTAGAAACTAATAAGGGTATAACCCCCTTGGCTTCGATTAAGAGTTGGCCTAAACAAAGGAGTCAAGAACAAGGTGAAAACCTTGACTCGAGACTTTACCCCAAGGACACATCGAGTGGCTTGAAGATTTCTACCACGTCCCCCCCTAGGTGTGTGAAAGGCAACAACAATTTGAATTGTCCGCTCCATCAACGAAACAGTCAAATATATTCTCTTATGCTATTGTATTACATACATTGTAATTGAGCTACCATGATACAACAGATGGATTTTTTCTTATTTTCTTGAGCCATTCTTATACATGGGGATACAACATGGATTGATTATTTGTAGGAGCCATATCACAAAGAAGTTCATAGCCTCATTCATCCTTAGATGCAGAGCAGTCCTTTGTCATGATTGAGATTTCCTAATCCATTGAGATGGCCTTGGTAGAGTTATAGTCCATTTAAGCAGTTTAAGTGTTGTTCATGGAAATACAACCTTATAACCTATGGTGTGGGGTTACCAACATACTAAATAAATTTGCAGACATTCAACTATTTGAGAATTTGACAAAGAAAAAAGGAATAAAGTAAGTGTACCTTGTTTATGGAGGCCGGTCCTAGCTTTCTTCTTCAATCCAAATGCTCCAACATATTCTACGGAATCTTCACACCTGGAAAGAGATAGGCCTTCCTGCAATATCTTAGATGTTCTATAAAATATTAATGAAATAATATGCTTGCAATAAGATAACAAGACAATTCAAAAATCATAACACATAAGAATACAAATGCACCAACTGGAAGAAAGTCTCTCTTTATCGATAAACAAGTGATGGAGTATTACAACCCGTATCTGATACAAGTCCTCCTCTGCTAGCCAAGGAACTGAGTTCTACTGCTCCAAGATCTTCAAATGCAATCTATCAACATAAATTTTCTCTCTTATTGATGTGTCTTAGCCTCAACCCCTACCCTCTATTTATACTTGAGGAAAGAGAGGAGTTACGAAGGTTGAGATGGTTGAGGAAGTTGGGAACATTATGATTACGAGCCCAACTATCCTTAACTAAACTTTGCTTTTAGTTTTAATTTTTGGATTATGGCACTCGCGACTAACGATACTAGCAAGTCACAAGTCACTCCCGACTTTTATAAGAGCAGCCCACGAATGCAAAGTGGGATCATGTATTCGCGGGTTGTATACATAGGTATCCGTAAATGGAATGCAGGTTTCAATGAAAATAGTCACGAATGCACCTAAATCACCTTATAAAAAAATGGCAAGGCTGGAAAGATGATGATGTATGAAGGCACATGCACATCTGTAGGGTTTTTGGCCACTTATATCTAATTTGTCCTTTTGTGTACCGGAAGATTGAGTGTCGGTACTCAGATGGAGAAGTGCCATTTCACAGGATAATAGATGCCCCCTAATGTGTGAGGTCAGAGGGAAGTGATGGCCTAACTACATTACAAACATTATCTTTGGAGAACTCAGTTACCAAGGTTGCAGAGAGGTACCTAAAATAAACATATCAAAGTTATGTACGAAATCATTTATGAGGATGCCATGTTCAATAAAGTGGAACACTAGATCCTTTTCAATATTTGATTACATCATATGATATGGGAAACAACGCCATGTATATTACAAGGGTGGATCTGAGCCACAATACAATGATGAGTCTTCGAAATATGGAAGTAGTGTTGTTGAACATAACACAATCTTGTGCAACTTAGGTTATAGAGGTATGAACCGAAGGTCTTCGTCCAAATCCATAGTATTCAGTACAACACCTACCATGTGAATAGATGAATTGAAGTCTAACATGGAAGGAATTAATAATAATTTTATTGAATGAGTGATACTGACAATTGAAGCAAAGGAGTTCACCAATAGGGATAGTGAATCCTAAGGTACTATCATCGAAACTCTAGGTCTTCATCTTTAGGAGGTGTTGATGAGAAACCATGATGTGAGGAGGAAGGAAATGCATCCTTCAACAGATCACAAGAGTAACTGGGAAACTGGATGAGGGAAAGGTAGACACAAAGAATTCTCAAAGATGATAGTGATGGGAATCAAGATGATTAGATAGAGGTACGGATCCTTGAACAATGAGTAGGACACATAGATGACCAAAGGAAACTTTAAAATTTCAGATAGGACAATTATACATATATGTCATGTAGGAGACATGATCAAATTCCCCATATATAAAGGACAAGTGGAGGAGTAAAATATCGAGGTAATAGGTGAGCTGGAAGTGCAAAATTGAAACATGCGTATCGGGAAGTTCAGAGAGTGCTTTTCTCAAGGATGACATGTTGTCACTGCTTATAACCCAAAGAGTGAAATTCTTCCTTAGCTTTCTTGTTAATTTTTAACGAGTCCAAGAAATTCAACTCGAGTCTCTCTTCATTTTTGACAAGCTTGAAGAGGAGAGAGAATAATGCTTGATATGTCACTGATTTGTGGATTTTACGAGCCTGAACTAGTAGATGCTCGTTGCTATTTTCGTAGTTTTGAGAGTCCGAAAACTCTGAAGAAAACTCTAGGCAATGCTTTTTTAATACAATTTAGTCTCCTAAGGCCAGAAAAGTATAAAACAATCCACATAAGAACTCTCTTAGCTCCTGAAGAACTAAGGTATACATTTTTCGTACTTAGTCGGTAAGGTCCGAAAAATGGGTAAACTAATACTAGATCGACACACCTTCAAAAGCATTATATAGCCCGAGTTAAACAACTGTGAAGGAAGGAAAGATCACTCAGAAATATACATTTGGTTATGAGAAATGGGGCTTACAACAATAAACTTGATGCTTTGTTCTTTAGGTTTTGTGAGCATGACAAAGGCATAAAGTACGCTTGGAATATTTTTCATGTTTGGGTCTAGAGCACTAAAAAGAGAAAACTAAGCTCATAATGGGTATTCCTTTTCCGTAAATTTAGTCCCTCGGGCCTGGAAAAGATATAAACATGTGCCTGAAGATACTCTTCTCAATTCCGCAAAAAAGAGAGTATTCCTTTCACATAAATGATCTACATGGTCCGAGAAAGAGATAACTTACCATCGATGTAGATGATCGTTTAATTATTCTTAACGAGTCTGAACGAACAAGTTTACTTGGCTGTCTAGTCTATTTGGAGGAGTCAGACTAGGGCCTAAAGAAAAATCCATAAGGACAAGGAGCCTTATAATCGAGTATAGTTTGTAAAAAGATGCAAAATGAGGCACATTTTGTCATGAAAAAACAATTAAGAAGGTTTTTGCAAACCTACCACAACTGTGGCATGGGTACCAAAAGACAATAAAATGTTCTAAACTAGGGTACCCATGTAAAGGAGTCCCTATCCACAGAAGAACAATGTCGTGTATTAGGTAAAAGTGGTTATACACCATAGTCCATGGATGCAAAAGTGATCCTAGGGTTAAGCGGATGATAAGGTGTAAGTGCAAAGTCTGTAATGAAGACCAAATCCTACCCTATATGCGACAAAAAACAACTTTTAGATCATCCTAGATCTATTGCAGCTAGTAAAAGACCATGGCATTAATTCATATATTAAAAATTTGATTTTAAACTACAAGCAATGGGTAAAATTTTGAAATTTTTACTATAAAAAGTTCAAAACCAAAAATAAACATACCATTTGGAAATTTGACTATATTTGGCAATTTTACCTTCAAATTTCAAGTGCTCGTAGCGGACAATCCGATGGACCAATTTCAGAAGCGTTAGTTGCAGGTTAGTGGTATCTTCTCCTTCTTTCATTTCATCCATTCCATTTTTGTTTTTGATGCAAAATTTGATGGTTTTATGCTTTCCCTAAAATCATCCCAAGGCATTCGTGGGTATCCTTCTTAAGACTCGCGAGTGCGGGTTTTATTCGCTGGTTTCCTGCAATGCAGCCTACGTGTTCTTCGCACTGTGTAGAAAACACAGTCACGAATACTGCGTGAGCTCTATTTTTTCAAAAATGATGAATGTAAAAGAGATTTTTATGATTTCTAAATGAAGGATAATGTTGTTTGGCGGGAAAACATGGTTCTAGAGTGGAGAGAACGAAAGCATGAGGACATGGATCGAGATGTCGCCACTCTACAAGCTTGATAAAGAAGTGGCTTGTTAAAGTTCTATTGTACCTTGAATATGCGTTCCCAAGTCCGCCTTTTGGAAGCTTTGGTAATCTATTGGGATCACGGGATTTGTCTCTTCAACATCTAAGGGGAGACCTTGGAATTGATGATAGATGACATCTATTTTATCATGGGTCTACCTCATAGGGCTACACCTGTGAACTTGGAAGGCACTAGCCGGGGTGGTGACCCTCAAAGTGTGCAAGACTACATCAACACCTACTATTTTCTTGGTACACAAAAATTGGGGTCACAAGTCCCAATTTCACAGATCTCAAGCTTTCCATTGAAATTCATGGTAAGCAAGGTTTCCAAGATTGCAGGATCATCTGCATTGCATCTAGAAATAAGGACTCATATGCGGGTGGTGGTAGAGTGCATGCAGGGGTTCTTGTTTGATTGGTGCTCGAGATTGCTCTCGATAATGAAGAAACAATTGTCTGATTGCAAGAGGGGTTGAAGGAAAAACTTTGGTTATGCAAGTATTATAGTGGCGTTTTTCTTTGAGAGGGTTCATGCCCTCAGTCCCGCGGTGACCTTACCTCCTAGTCTAGCTTGTGAGCCTCGACTCACGTGGTAGGGAGACATTTTCCTACGACAGGGTGGCGGTGGTGCGGTCTAGAACGGTTATGACGATGACTTATTCTCCTGGTGGAGTTTACAGGTTCTTGCTCTAGAGTAGTTTCCCTACGCTGGATTAGATTTCTGTGGAGATCCAGAACTCATCCTCCCTCCTAGAGGAGCATGGGGGGATATAGCTATGTCTTTTTATCTTTTTAGTTATTTGATTTTTATGAGTTTTTATTCATAAAATTATATATACGTATGTATATTAGTTTGGCCTTATTTTATGTTTATATGCAGATGTTGGGCCGGTCTGCCCCGATGACCATCCCATAACGTTTATGCGGCCCATGCAGTTTGGTGGGGACGATGGTTTACTACGTGTTATTGAGGGGACGATTGGTGAAAAGCATGAAGAAATTTTATTCTCATGTGCATAAGAAAGCATGGAGGTAGATTATTGTTTACAGATTTGTAAAAATTAAATTACCAACAAAAACAATCCAAAATGCTATGCTACGGATTGCATACCAATGTGATATTAAGGAATCCCTATTTACAAAACCCGAGTTACTATTGAGGTTTTGAGAATTATTTCCTCACAAATTTATATTGTTGTGGCAATGTCTCTTTGACAATGATGATGGGTCGATTCATGATTCTTTGTGGAGATGCTCTTTAGATGAAGTTGACAGAACATGAAGGACCACTCTGGACAAAAGACAAAAGGTAATATTGTTGCAATAATGGTAGGAGAGATGTTGGGATTTCACCTCCTGAAATTCGATGTATCAAAATGGATATTACACAACAATTGTCGGACATAATTATTGAAGGAGCAATCAATTCTCAATGATGCCATTGCTACAAGTCATATGGATAAGGAATAATGTTCCCATCCTTTTGGAGATGTTCGGTTCAATAACAATCCTGTAAAGTAACACGCAAGTGATGTTGTATAGCCAATGCTTGGAGGAAACCAGATGTAAGGTTATAGTGATGCAAATCACATTACAAGCTAGTGCACATGGAGAACTCTTGATTGGTGAGTATGCTTGTAAGTGACAAGTATGAAGACTTGGGGTGCATGCGTTTCTTGTTTCATTATGTTTCCATTGGGCCGAAAATCATTTGATATGTTATGAATTCTCATTTACGTGACACATGTAAGCAATTGTTAACTGATCCAGAGAAGCTAAAGGATCTAGTGGAGTTTGTACAACACCTTCTTGATATGAAGGACAAGTATGCCAAAATTATTAGCATGCATGACATTTAACAATGATAAAGCTTTTCAAAATGATTTGAATTCATCATTTAAATTATTTATTAATTTGAATACAAGATCCCCAGAGTATATTTCTTTGTTTGTTCATGATAAACTTCAGAAGGGTCTCAAGGGAGTCAACGAAGATGATGTAGAAATAGCACTTGACAAGGTAATGATGTTGTTTCACTA
>LPNX010328132.1:6794-30670 GCA_001517045.1 Pseudotsuga menziesii | reverse complement strand
CCCTTCATTCTCCCTTTCATATCTCTCCCCTACCCATCCCTCCCTTCCCCTTATATTTCTCCTCCCTTAATCACCCCCATATCTCTGCCCTACCCATCCATCCATCCCTTGATTCCCTCTACATCTTTCTCTCCATCCTTTGATTACCCCCCCCCTCTTTTAGCTTAATTAATGTAACGATAATTTCTCCTATGTCATATGCACTACATCGCATATGCGATATATCGCATATGCGTTATATAGAATGTGCGCTAGATATTGCATGTGCGATATGAAAATCATGTTTTATGTATATACCATTAGCAGTAAACCATTGTAACCATAACGCATATGTGATATAGTGCATATGCGTTAAAACAGACATGCGTTATATCGCATATGTGATACTTGTTTTATAAAAAATGTTGGGGTGCAGGCCGTGGACCGGTTTTACTATAGCAAATGATAGAATTCCTTTGAAACTGCACATAGAGAACTATTCAACTTGTCATTTCATCATTTATTACACAAATCCATAGGTATTTTACAAGTTTGGGTGGATTTCAATGGGGAATCTTCGTAATAGAGGTCGAAAATCAGCAAGGAAGGTGCTTACATCAGAGGAAGCGAAAAAAAAAATAAGAGGGGAGAATCAAGAAATTGTCGTCATTCAATCAATGAGAAAATACTTCCCATTCCCACTCAACTAGAAAATACAATTTTGGATACCCCAAAGGAAGTGTCAAAGCAGAGGAATTTGATAGTGGACAATACCATTCATTCTCTAGTGAACCACATTTCAGTGTGTTGAGGCCCCCGAAATTCGCAGGTAGCAACAATAAGAGATTCTCCCCAATCAATGTTCCCAACTAGCCCGTTGACTGTTTGGTATAGGGAATCTGTCCGGTTTGCGGTCCGGCTACCGTAGGTCAAAGTAACAAAAACAAAGGCTTTACCGGTTGTGGCCCGGTCCACCGTGTATTTTTGTAATTTTTGACTTAATTTATGGTATGCAAGTTCCTAATTAACCATGCAGGGAGATAAGATGCAAGGAGCAGTCACAATGTGATGCGCAGGTTCTTACCTCTCATCTTAGACTCACTAGCATCTAAATCACATACAACAAGAAAATGAACTAACTACCTAAACTATCCCCAGGGAGCAGAATTATCATTCATTGGTGAGTAATATATTTTGTACATGCATAATGAAAAGTTACAGATAGCTGACACTTCTTTCAGGACACATGAACAATTGCAGATTTTTAAACAACCAGATAGCCAATCGTTTTATGAACAACATTCATTACTCACAATGGAAAAAAAAAATATCGCAAAAAATATACTGAAAAGCATTCAACCAGAACATAGGTTCAGGAAGTTAAACACTCTCACAGTTAATGAAACACAGCTGAAAATGAAATAGTTCCCCTTCAACATTGTTCATTTAATAACATTGATATATTCCACATTTCGCATTCTCCACCAGGCAAAAAATTGCAGTTTCTGATTGTAAAACGAAATAGTTCCTCTTACAAGCCAATGGTTTGCAAATTATTCCAGGGAAAAAAGTCCCTCTCTAAGTTCTAACTTTACAATATTTAAACTATCACACCAGGCCTTTTGGGATCGCCCACAAACATGTGGCTTTCCAGTTCCTCTGACATTTCAGAAACTTCCTTTTTTTTAATCTTTTCTGCACATGCTCATGATGGGAGGGGTAACCGATGGACCTTTCGGGTTTCCATCCCCATCGCTATTCATTTGTCTCTTTCTTTGTTTGTCCCTATTTAGGCCCATCTTCCTTCGCGTTGTAGCAGTTTGACCGATTTCTGTAACCCACCTGCATTCAAACGACTAGCATCATTCATTGGAAACGCATTCAAATGATGTCAACAAAAATGGCTAAGCATTGAGAAGGTCATGCACTGCGTTACTACCACAAGGCAAACACCGGCACCACTACCTTGACAAGAAGTGGGGACTCATCGGATACTCAGAATAATAACAGCAGAAGCTGAAAGTCCCACTACAGCCGTAACGGCGGAAAGGAACAAGGCAACGGACAAGTGACCGAAGGGCGGGAAAAACTCCTCAATCGGAAACCAGCAAGATTTGGATATCGGAATCCAAATGGCTTTCCTAGCCGCAACGGCGGAAGAGGAAAAACTACGGGCAAGCGGCGGTGGGAGGAAACTCATTCGGACGCCAGACGGACTTCTACTTCGGAGGCCAAATCACTTTGGCAGCCGCAACGGCGGAAGCAAAAAGGTTAGAGACAAGCGATGCGGGCGGAATGACTTAATCGGGGATCGGAAGACTTTGACATCGGAAGGGAAAAGGCTTCCCCGGCCGCAACAGCGGAAGAAAATAGTCTTCGAACACGCGACGGAAAGGTTAACACACATCGGCGGAAAAGAAACCAAACATCAGTCGCCGAATTAACACAGGATGATGCCCGTCTAACAAAAAACTTTAAGTACTATAAAAACAGCAATGGTTGAAACCCGTTTGCTTCCGAAACAGTGGACCTTCAAAGACAAAAACAATTTACCCCTGGCTAGGCATACCAAACTCGCATCCACGACCAACCATACAATGATACACAGGCAATATTTAAAACAGGCTAGAAACCAATCTTCAAAATCATTCAACATAAAACACGACCAACGATTCAAGCATCCAGTGATTAAAACGACTTTAAATTATGAGGAGGGGCCCACAATTCATAAATTTGGGGAGAAAAGTTGCAGCTGCAACAATTGGCGATTACCTGGTGAACCTAGATCTCTGGGTGATTGTTCTTTGGGTGACAGACTGTTTCACAATAATGCATCTATTGAATCCTTCCAGCTTTCCGGATTTCTCAAATGACAGCAGTGTGTATCTTTAATCATTGATGACAGTCCAATAAGGGAGAGTGGAAATCAAGATTTTCAAGTCCAGGTAACTCTGTTGAGGCAGAAAGATGAGTTTCATTATTATTCTTGTCTTTAGGTAACTGACAGCTTGGACACCACAAGATTGTAGTAGATGGTAAACAGAGATATTCATTTGTTCCGCATTCCCATGCCATTTTAGCACTTTTGTGCTTTTGGGACTTTTGTACTTTTTCATATGAGTCCTCCTATATGCCTTTCTTACTGAATTTTAATTCAGGATCCTCTATCCCATAGTGTCCTTTTGTGTGAGTGGTGTACTTCGTGTTCATCTCACGGACGGAGGGGATCTGTCGGCCACTTAGTACTTATGATTCAACATTTGCTTTGATGTATGATGCTTTCATAGGAGTTTTCTTTTGACTCTTATTTGCCTTTTGGAATTCATTTATTGGCATGGGATCATTTATATTTAATATACTGTTCACCTTGCTCCTTTCCATGGGTCCTCTGCTGTCGCTCCTTAGAACATTTTAAGTGTGACGTGGATGGAGCCTCAACATAGTATTCCAGACTCTTCGAATCCAGTTTATTTCATAGGGGTTAAGCAGGACTTCAATGCTCACAGAGTTTATTCGATAAAATTGCTAAAATGGAAGAGGTTCTTTTAGCAACACACAGTCTGAGACTCAAAAATGTCTATCATTCCCAAACATTTTGATGTTCCCCATGCAACCGCGGGTTCGTCCCCTTTATTGAAATCAATACAATCAAAATAAAATCAACTGTAAAACATGACTCAAAAGACATCCAAACAGATTATTTACATACAAGACAGAAGAACTCAAAGAAACTCATGAAAAATAAGGCTTGAGAACCAAACCATTCACTGACAAGTTCTCTTCCCACCCCTGCAGATCCTGCAGCTTGTAAGTAGAAGGGCCAAGCTTTGCTGCAATCTGAAAAGGGCCTACCCACAACTGCTGGAATTTAGTGTGCTTTCCTTTCTCATCATGGGGGTGATCCCATTTGAGGACTAAGTCTCCTACTTAAAAGTCTTTTGTTCCAGCTTTATGCTTATCGAACCATCTCTTAACTAACTCCTGCTGTTGCTTAAAGCGTTCTCGGGCTTTAGATCTAGCTTCTTCTGCTTTCAGAAGATTATATATTCTTATTTGCAAAACTTCATCCTCCGACCCACTAGACTCTTGGGCTAAAATAGAAGACGGAAGCATGATGTTGGGCGGAAGAATGGATTCTTTACCATACACAAGGGTATAAGGTCACACTCCTATCGCAGACTTGGGGGTGTGTCTATCATCCCAAAGGGCGTTTGGGAGTGCTGAGTGCCAACTCCTCTGGTTTTTTATTACAGTCTTTTTTAAAATTCTAATCAGATTTTTGTTAGAGGACTCAGCCAGGCCATTTCCTTGTGTATAGTAGTTAGCAGAATAATGCAATTTTATCCCTTTATCATGAGCAAAAGCAGTTAATTTAATTGATGAGAACTACTTAGCATTATCAAAGACTAACGAAACTGGAACTCCAAACCTGGTCATGATATGATCTTGCAGGAAGATGATGACTTCGTCTTCATTTATCTTGCGCAGCGGGATAACTTCGACCCAGTGGGTGAAATAATCAGTGGCGGTCAGAATGTACTTGTGTTGCAGAGAGGAATTCGGCTTTATTTCTCCAATTATATCCAGCCCCCATTGCTCGAATGGTTCCGTGATCATCACAGGTTTTAGGGGTGCTACTGCTTTAGGTTGTCTCCCACCACACCTTTGGCAAATATCACATTTCCTGACATGTGCGTGTGCGTCTTTGAAAAGCGTAGGCCAATAGTAACCTGCCCTGAGGATCTTGTGGGCTGTAGTGTCTCCTGAATAATGTCCCCCAGCAGGACCGTCATGCAACTCTGTCATTACTTTCTTCGCATCTTCCTTTTCTAGGCATCTGAGAAGAACCCCGTCATAATTTTTTCTAAATAATATTCCTTCCACAATTTGATAAGATGCTGATTTAAGATGTAGCGCTCTTCTTTGCTTGGAATTCCAATGTTCAGGTAACAGCCCTGCCTGCAGGTAATGTACGAGGTCTCTATACCAAGACTCAGGAGCTGTAAACAAAGGACATACATCCATTACATGTAATTCGACCTCATCCTCCCAGGCTTGTTCTTCATTGTTCCCACTTTTAGTCATCAATTTGCACAACCCTTGACCTTTAACTATAGAGGCTGGCTTGAATTCAAGGTCGTACTCTTGAAGAGCTGTTATCCAGTTGCCCCTTCTTTCTCCTAACTCTTTCTGTATGAGAAGGGATCTTACAGCTGGGTAGGGGACTATTACCTTGGTTCGATTCTTTAATATATAAGGCTTGAATTGCTTTACTGTCTTAAGCACTGCATAAGCTTGCTTATCAATGGCTAGGTAGTTCAATTCAGCCCCTTGTAGACCAGTACTCATAAAGGAGATTGGGAATTCATCCCCCCCTTCTTCCTTTTGGGTGAGCACGACTGCCAGTGAATCATCGGATGCAAATGTATAAAGAATAAAGTCTTTATCAAAGTCTAGGCTTTTCAAAGAGGGTACGTGTGCAACAGCAGTTTTAATTTTGCTGAAAGCGTTCTTCTCAATTTCAGTCCACTTGAATTGTGCATTCTGCTTGACCATCTGCTGCAGCGGCTTAACAGTCTGAGTGAAATCAGGCACAAACCTTCGTACGAAATTTATGGTTCCCATGAATGATTGCATCCCCTTTTTATTATGGGGCAAGGGGATTTGTTCAATAGCCTTAATTCTTTCTGGATCAATGGAGATCCCTTGCTTTGACACTATGTGACCCAGCAACTTGCCTTCTGTGACAGCGAACACACATTTCTTAGGATTGAGTGAGATGCCATACTTCCGACAGCGTTCAAAAATATGCCTTAAGTGAAATGCGTGCTCTCCTCTTTTTTTTGAGAATATGGTAATGTCGTCAAGGTACACTACAACGCTGCAGCCGATCAATCCACGGAAAGCTATGTCCATAGCTCTCTGAAATGTTGCTCCCGCATTTATAAGCGCAAAGGGCATCCTTCTGTAGGCAAAGGTTCCCTTTTTGTTCTGAACGTTGTCTTCAACCTATGTTTCTCAGCAACTAATACTTGATTGTAGCCAGAGAAATCGTCCAATAACGAAAACAGTTCAGAACCTAAGACCATTTGGAGCAATTTCTCCATGGGTGGCACCGGGTAATTATCTTTATCAAAAGCTCGGTTCAGATTTCTGAAATCAACGCATAATTTGATCTCTCCAGATTTTTTTCTAACTGGAACCAGATTTGATACCCACTCAGAGTGTCTGACTTTAAAAATGATTCTAGCGTCCAATAATTTCTTCACTTCACTCTGAATCTGTGGTTCCAGCTTCGGATGCATTTTTCTCAAAGGCTGCTGATACGCCTTGACTCCGGCATTGATGGGAACAATGTGCTTGATGATGCTGGTGTCATATGTTTTCAAATCTTCGTACGTCCATGCGAAAACATCTTTATATTGTTTAAATAGACTCATGAATTTGTCTCTTTCTGCTGGTGAACAACACTTGCCGAGATTCACAAATTTGGGATTCGTCTCAATCCCTAAATTTATCAGCTCGAACTGTAGAGATGAGCTATGGGTATTCACGTTGGCTGGTCTTATAAACTTTTCATTTAAATCGAACATTTTTTCTAATGTTCTGACACCTTTAGGAATGAAATTGTCATATTTCATCTCGGCCTGATGCTCTTCACCGTCTATGATCGCTCCTTTAACCACCTCGTCATTTGTCAAACATTCTATGATTTGTTGATCATCGTCGAACACTCGCAAGTTGGTGATCATATCTGGTATTGAAGGCCTGAAAAGTAATTCGATGGAACACCGATTATTAGTGGGCACGAGTCTAGCGGCTGATGTGGCCAACAGATCAGCAGCTGCGTTTTTAATTCTTGGAATTGAAATAATGTTGAATGCATTAAAATTTTTCAGCAAATCCCATACCTCATTCTGGTAAGCCTTTAAGTGAGGAGAAACACAATGTATCTGATTTCGGATTTGTTTTACAATAATTTTAGAATCCCCAAAGACTTTTAGATTACTTACCTTTAATTCAACTGCCTTCTTTAGTCCCTGCACTAGTGCTTCGTACTCACCTGTATTATTAGTACACTCAAACTCTAATCTACACGAAAGGAAATTTTTATTCTTTTGTGGGTCGATCAAGACACAGCCAGCCCCTGACCCTTCTAATGTCTTAGAGCCATCAAAAAACAAAATCCAAAAATCACTAACTACTGAAGGTGAAACTACTCCTACTGCTAAGCTTACTATATTACAGTCAATCTCATCAGCCTGTGAGAATCAAAGGAGATCAGGCTGGGTGTCAGATGTGTTGCTGGCTTCTTCCGCTTGATAATTCCCTGGTTCCAACTCAATAAAATAGTTTCCCAATACATAATCCACTGGTACATTCTTCTCCTCTAGCTGAGTAACATTGTACTTCATGTGAGGCTCTCTTAGAATCTTAATCTGGTTGGGACTCCCTTTGTATGTCAACCAGAGATGGGACCAATCTGAGGTGAAATATCCATTTAATTTGGCCGACCAATCTCTGCTCAGGACAAGACAGTAAGCGTCTGGTATATCAGCCTCCACGATGTTAATTACTTGGCAAACTTTGTCATTAGATGCCAGACGGACTAGGACATCTTCCAGCTCACCGATCACCTTTACATCTGTTCTATCCAATTTAACCACTCTCCATGTGGATGTCTTAGGCTGCCCATTGATATTTTTACAGACTGATATGGGCATAACATTTACCGACGCCCCAGAGTCTACCAAGCAATTATGTACATTATGATTGAAAATTTCAAACGTGAGGAGGAAAGGTGGATGTTTGCTTTTAGACTTACCTCCAACGCTGGTTTCTCCAATTTCTTCTTCTTCCTGAGGTTGATTGTTGGCGGGAAGCTTCTCATACGACGCTTCAAGTGCTTTCAACAGTCTCTCTTTTTGCTGCGGCACTTTACACATTTCGAATAGTGGCACATTTGCTTTCACCTTTTTTAAATCCTCCACTATGTCATAATCCATCAGCTGCTCAATGGGATGGGGTTTATCAGCATTTTCTTCACTTGGCTTGGCCCGCGCCTCATTCTTCCTAGGATCTTGGCTGGTAATGGTGAATTCTGGAATCTTATCAGCCAAGGATTTATTTTGAAATTTCTTCTTAACATTTCTTTGCAGCCTCTTAATCTTTGGGAGTATAAGACTGTCTTCCTTAACCATCCCTTGGCTTCTTGTGGCTACATTGGTTTCCATAACGTCCTTGTACCCCTGAGTCTTTTCCTCTTCAGCATCAAATAACGAGACAAAATTCCATAAAGCCATGGTTTCCTCTTCCTGTTCTTTGGTAGAAGTAGAAGTAGAACTGTCTTTTCTTTCTTCATCTCCCTCTTCTGTTAATCTAGAATCTAACAGTTGATTCATGACCAACTTCATCGAATTAATCCATTGAGGACAATTCTTTTCAGAGTGTGGCTGTTGGTGGAAAGTGCAAAAATTGTCGAAGCCTACCTCTGTTAAATTCATAGATGCAGTATTGTGAGGAGGATATTGAGACTGATGGTTATCCTCTCTTTTCTTATAATATGGATTATAAAACTTTTGTGCTTCCTTTTCTTTCTCCATATCTATGATTTTGTTGGACAGCTTCTGTATCATTTTGGCCATATTTTCCAAATCTTGCGACTTTTCTTCCTTAGGCTTAGTAAACAATAAGGCTTTTCTTCCCGCACCTTTATCTCTTGACTGTTCTGGATAGTCTTCAATGCTCTCTCTTTCAGCTTCCACCACTTCTGCTTCTTCATAAGTTTCCGTCAAAGTAGGCTTGGCCCTGCCTTTGGAAAACATGGCCAGATTAGGGCCTAAAGCTGAAGTATAATATTCAATCAGAACTTTGTCTGAAGGCCTATCCGTTTCAGAGAAATTCTTGAGATAGGCTGCAAACCTTTGTGTGAAACTGTGCATCTTTTCTTTTCTTTCTTTCTTCAACGCGCACAGCTCTTTCATGAGAGCCACATGGGTTTTCTGAGTTGCATATTTACTTCTGAAAATTATTTCAAAGGTATCCCAATCCGGGATAGAGTTAGCAGGAAACCCAAAGTACCATGATGCTGCAGCTCCTTTAAGGGTATGCGGGAATAGTCTAAAGACTACATCTTCATGCTCCCCAGCCCTCAATCCTTCTATCGCCAAGTAAAAACTCTGCAGATGATCATCTACTAGTATCTTCTCATTGGGGTCGAATTTAGGCAGCAACTTGTCAAAGGCTTCGAGTAGGTCGTGTAATGGAGGTGTCAGGTTTAATGGTGATCTGGATCTCCATGCAGGTGGTGGATTTTGTGGGTTAGGTGGTTGGTTTGCGTTTACACCAGCCATGAGTCTGGGTGGAGGATGGGGAGGTGAACCAACTGGAGTATGAGTAGGAGAACTGTGAGGGGTTTTGGGGCCTTCTTGATTCAAAGGTAGCACAACTTCCTGTAAGGCTGTCTCTACAAGTTCTTCCCAGTCTCCAACCAACACTGAGCCTTCCGCTACAGGACGATCTTTCCTTTTATACTCTCTTCTAGGCAATTCAGGGATGATTGGTAATCCTCCAACTCCTTTACATATGCCCTGGTGTGTCTTCTCAGATCGTTAACAATTTCTTTGCCAACAAAATATAGATGTTCTCTTTCTTCCGGAATTGGATTTTGAAACCCACTACTTTCGGAACTGTTACCGGTGGAATATTCTCGGGAAAACGGGTTTCCTCAGCCAGCCATGCACTGGCGGCCCTCCTTCTAGCGCCAAAACTATTGAGGCCTCAAAATTCGCAGGCAGCAACAGTAAGGGATTCTACCCAATCAACGTTCCCAACTAGCCCGTTGACTGTTTGGTATAGGGAATCCATCCGGTTTGCGGTCCGGCTACCGTAGGTCAAAGTAACAAAAACAAAGGCTTTACCGGTTGCGGCCCGGTCCACCATGTATTTTTGTAATTTTTGACTTAATTTATGGTATGCAAGTTCCTAATTAACCATGCAGGGCGATAAGATGCAAGGAGCAGTCACAATGTGATGCGTAGGTTCTTACCTCTCGTCTTAGACTCACTAGCATCTAAATCACATACAACAAGAAAATGAACTAACTACCTAAACTATCCCCAGGGAGCAGAATTATCATTCATTGGTGAGTAATATATTTTTTACATGCATAATGAAAAGTTACAAATAGCTCACACTTCTTTCAGGACACATGAACAATTGCAGATTTTTAAACAACCAGATAGCCAATCGTTTTATGAACAACATTCATTACTCACAGTGGAAAAAAAAATATCGCAAAAAATATACTGAAAATCATTCAACCAGAACATAGGTTCAAGAAGTTAAGCACTCTCATAGTTAATGAAACACAGCTGAAAACGAAATAGTTCCCCTTCAACATTGTTCATTTAATAACATTGATTTATTCCACATTTCGCTTTCTCCACCAGGAAAAAAATTGCAGTTTCTGATTGTAAAACGAAATAGTTCCTCTTACAAGCCAATGGTTTGCAAATTATTCCAAGGAAAAAATTCCCTCTCTAAGTTCTAACTTTACAATATTTAAACTATCACAGCAGGCCTTTTGGGCTCCCCCCCAAACATGTGGCTTTCCAGTTCCTTCGACGTTTCAGAAACTTCCTTTTTTTTTCAATCTTTTCTGCCCATGCTTATGATGGGAGGGGTAACTAATGGACCTTTCAGGTTTCCATCCCCATCGCTATTCATTTGTCTCTATTTAGGCCCGTCTTCCTTTGTGCTGTAGCAGTTTGACCGATTTCTGTAACCCACCTACATTCAAACGACTAGCATCATTCATTGGAAACGCATTCAAATGATGTCAACAAAAACGGCTAAGCATTGAGAAGGTCATGCACTGCATTACTACCACAAGGAAAACACCGGCACCACTACCTTGACAAGAAGCGGGGACTCATCGGATACTCAGAATAATAACAGCGGAAGCTGAAAGTACCACTATAGCCGTAACGACGGAAAGGAACGAGGCAACGGACAAGTTGCCGAAGGGTGGGAAAAACTCCTCAATCGAAAGCCGGCAAGGTTTGGATATCGGAAGCTAAATGGCTTTCCTAGCCGCAACGGCGGAAGAGGAAAAACTATGGGAAAGCGGTGGTGGGAGGAAACTCAGTCGGACGTCGGACAGACTTCTACTTCGGAGGCCAAATCACTTTGGGAGCCGCAACGACGGAAGCGAAAAGGTTAGAGACAAGCGATGCGAGTGGAACGACTTAATCGAGGATCGAAAGAATTCGACATTGGAAGGGAAAAGGCTTCCCCGGCCGCAACGGTGGAAGAAAACAGTCTTCAGACACGCGACGGAAAGGTTAACACACATCGGCAGTCGGGGCTCTTTAAGCTTCGGATGGTCAATCAGATTGGGGGCCGCAACGGCGGAAAAGAAACCAAACATCAGCCGCCGAATTAACACAAGATGACGCCCGTCTAACAGAAAACTTTAAGTACTATAAAACCAGAAATGGTTGAAACCCGTTTGCTTCCGAAACAATGGACCTTCAAAGACAAAAACAATTTACCCTTGGCTAGGCATACTAAACTTGCATCTGCGACCAACCATACAATGATACACAGACAATCTTTAAAACAGGCTGGAAACCAATCTTCAAAATCATTCAACATAAAACACGACCAACGATTCAAGCATCCAGCGATGAAAACGACTTTAAATTATGAGGAGGGGCCCACAATTCATAAATTTGGGGAGAAAAGTTGCAGCTGCAACATAGTGTTGAGTTCATTGGATGGAACACTACACTTTGCATCAAATACTTGCGCCTTGACATATCGGGGAAGACTATAGATACCTGACATAGAGGTTGAGGAGGATAATGAAACGTTAATGGAAGCTGGTTATGGGGAAGATGAAAATATTGGTGCATTATTAAGCAGCCAATTTTGTGAAGAGTTCAATCATTATGTTCCTAACAATGAAAATGTGGCTCCACAACAACCATGCGAGGTGGTTCAATCTCCTAATGGAAGTTGTCAGCCTATAGTGGATGTAAACACCACTCCATCATTTCAAACCACAAAAAATCTCGCATCAACGAGTTAAAGAAATCATAAACGCATGCAAGTGGACGAGAGTGAATTGACTTCCATGGAAGGTAAGGTGCCTAAACACACTATCCTTCGTCATTGTTCTCAAATAATTAAACAATATTTTGATAAAAAATCTGAAGCCAGTAAATGTCAATTTCTTTTAGATTTGATTAAATCTAGGATTATGGTAGCTGTTAGAAGAAATTTAGGCATAAGAACATTGAAGAATATCGAATCGAGCAATCACATTATGAAATCTCTTGTTGTTACATTCACATCGATTGGTAAAAAAAATCTTTCACAAGACCGCTGAATCAATTGTAAGTAAATCCACAAGACAATGTCGTTTACTCAAAAATGCACATCACAATTTGTGCCTTTACATCCAAAGACACTTAAAAAATATTTAGTAAGAAGAGACAACCTTGATGTAGAGGGACAAATGGAAATATTGTGGGCATTTAGCGGTAGGTTTCCCCGTAAAGACATGAAGTTAGTCGAAGCAGTGAAGGGACTAGTGCACACATTTTGGCACGATAACACTAGGCCTTCTTCTAACACAAAGGATGTGTTAAAATGCTGTAGGGGTTCTATGAATAATGAAACGCATGTTCAACATTATCTTGACATGACACAAACTCAATTGTTTGAGATGTTTAAAATCGTCCATGTAGAGCTAAGGATTGGACAAAAAATCTTTTGAAAAATTCAAGCCTTGGTATGCTAGAATCAATACCATATGGAACACTTGTTGTAGAAACCGCATAGATTTTGATATATATTATCATACATTTGCACATATACATCATTTTTTGCATCCTCACCATGTGCAGGAATGCTCAAGTACAGTACCGCTAATGTCATCTAGATATTTTATCCATACCATAATGTGTCCGAGGAAATATGCACAAACATTTTACTTAAAACAATGTGTAGAGGTTTATTGCCATAAATGTGGTGGGATATCATTATGGTCTTATTGCATCCATGAAAGTGAAGATCAACCATTCAGGAATACAATTGTTGAGAAGCAGAACTATCGATATGAGACATATCAACTACATGATGGGAAAGAAAGAAATAAGATTAAATTGGTGACTTCACATGTGACAATGTACACGAATGATACTCATTTAAATGACTATATTTTTATGTTGTTTTATAACATTGTTTATTAACATAAATTAATATTCATGTAAAAAAATTTATGTTGTTTTGTAACATTGTTTATTTTGTTTCCCACTAGGTGCAAGTATGTGAATTTATTTCAGATTTCTGTGGAAAGGCCCAACAGTACATTCAAGATGTCGATATGGCACGATGGCAAGATGAGCAATTCAAAATATTCCGAGACACCTTCCCTCTCGGAACAATATTATCAGTGGTTGACTTTGCAGAAAATTACACCTTACAACCACAAAATGAAATACAAATCCAGTACTATCACTTAAAGCAGGTGAGCATAATGGTCCATATTTCTTATCAACATGGGCCAGATAGAAATGAAGAGAAACATGTGATATTGAAAGAAATTCACTTCTACATAAGTGATGACCGGACCCATGACATACATTACATGTAACATTGCTTTAAATTGTTTTATGATCGTGTGATAGCTATGGATATACCATTTTGTCGTTATTTGATTTGGTCAGATGGTTGTGCTGGTCAGTTCAAGAATGCACATGTATTTCAATGGTTGTGTTTGTTGCACATAAAATACAAGGTGACACATATATTGAACTACTTTTAAACTGGTCATGGAAAAGGAGAGTATGATGGCGCTATTGCATGCATAAAAACTTCCCTTAGAAGGGAAGAGATGAAGTTTGCAGGTGCTCGCCTTCGAGGTGCTACATCTATAGTGAAATGGTGTGCATTTGTGATGGGAGAACAAGCAACAAGGAAAAACCTAGTGCAAAGAATATCCTGGGAGGTGAAAAATGTGGACCGATCCAACACACATCGAGTGAACACAGTTCATGGAAATCGACAGTTTCATTCAATTAGAAGCTCAGACAACTTGACCCTAAAAATATGGACGAGATTGAAGGATTTCTTTTGCAGTTCTCGTAGCATCAATTAATGGAATGATTGTGAGTATACATATACGGTTGATACATGGGATCGAGTGAAACTTGCCACCGATTTGAAGGGAGGTAATGAAATAGACCCAGTGGAATATGATTAGACATATATTTCTACAGACTATGATCACATATCGGATCTCATACGAGTAGGTACAAAAAAAAAATTGTAGTACCTAAATCACTACAAGCCTTTACATATAAATAAATTTTATTTAAGTTACATGCAATACCTTTTTTAATAAATGTATTGTTAACTCGACCTATTTCCTTTCACAGGTCATATATATGCAGTGGTTGCCCCAAAAAATAATGAATGGGGTTCTGACTATTGGTTGGTTCGTTGCTTAGAGGGTAAACAAACAATTCTCGAACCTATTACAGATGATGAAAATATTGAATTCCCAACTGGCTCTATGGTTATAAAAGGGGATTACTTGACACTAGAAGCACAATAGAAAAGGAAGGGTGGGTATGTATATCAGGATTATAGACCAAGAGCTATTATATACCACTTCAACAACCTAGTAGTTGGTATAAACATCAATTTGTGCACACTTTCAAACAAAAATAGGTCACATGTGCGATACTTGCTACCTCATTTAGAGCATGAGAGTTTTATGGACACCATAGGCAACAGAGATGATCCAGATGTCCTACTCAAGTGAGTGCATTGTCAGGTGTTACTAGATTGTCTATTGTGGATAGATTATCAGGTGCGTTATTTAAACTTTAAAGTGCGTGTTGGAGAACAATTTCAATACCATTCACCTATACAATTTCAATACTAACCTATGATTGACGAATACCATTCACAGACATCCTACTATTCACAGTATATTGGACAATATAAACACGATCCTACACCCTCATGTGAGTTATCTATAAATAATGTTTGCACAATTTCATTGGGTTCTCTTTATTTTATGATGAGAGTACTAATGTTTAGCCTTTTGTGTGCCTAGGATACAAACACGATATATGGAGCATTGGAGGCTCCAAGAAATAACGGTGTCTTTAGACACCACCAAATAGAATTTGGTTCAAATAACATGCTCTAGAGTAGATGCAATTTACTTTTAATGAATATTTTTATATTAATGCACATTTAATTACATTCATGGGCCAACTCTTGGAACTCTTGCATTGGTGGGTCAACTCTGCAAAACAATTCATCGTGTGACTATTGGTAGTGTTCCCATATCGGCCTTTCTCATACACACATGCAGGAACCAATGAAATGCAATTATGCTGCTCCGTTTGGTTTTTCGCTCTAGGACCGAAAGTCACCAAGTGTCTGTGGACCACATTTTGAGGCGAATTTCAACGGGACATAAATCGACAGCCAGAGTTTGGATCAATGAACCATCAACTCCATTGGTATACTGGAATGCAAATACATCTAGGGGGGCCTCTCCAGCTTATTTTCATTTCCTGGTGACTACATTGTGCTTTGATTTCATAAACTAGGGTTTTGCTCACTTTCCTTGAATGCAACTCTTGCATTGGTGGTTCAAATCTGCAAGAAACTCCACCGTATGACTATTGGTAGTGTTTCCATATCAACCTTTCCCATACACACCTGCAGGAGCCAGCGACATGCAATTATGTTCCTGCGTTTGGGTTTTTGCTCCAAGACCAAAAGTCACCAAGTGTCCCTAAACCACATTTGAGACGACTTTCAACTAGACATGAATCATCAGCCAGAGGTTGGATCAACAAACCGTCAACTTCGTTGGTCTCCAGGAATGCAAATACATCTAGGGGGGAATATCCAGCCTGTTTACACTTCCCGATGACTACATTGTGAATTGATTTCATAAACTAGGGTTTTGGTGAGTTTCCTTGAATGCAAATCTTGCATTGGTTGGTCAACTCTGCAAAAAACTCCACCTTGTGACTATTGGTAGTGTTTCCATATCGACCTTGCACATACACACCTGCAGTATCCAATGACATGCAATTATGTTCTTTCGTTTGGTTTTTCTCTCCAAGAACAAAAGTCACCAAGTGTCCCTGAACCACATTTTGAGGCAACTTTCAACTGGACATAAATAATCAACCAGAGGTCAGATCAACGAATCGTCGACTCCGTTGGTCTCCTGTAATTCGAATACATCTAGGGGTCCCTCTCTAGCCCTTTTGCATTTCCCGGTGACTACATTGTGCATTGATTTTATAAACTAGGGTTTTGCTCAATTTCCTTGAATGCAACTCTTACATTGGTGGGTCAACTCTGCAAAAAACTTTGTCGTGTGACTATTGGTAGTGTTTCCATATTGGCCCTTCCCATACACACCTGCAGGAGCCAATGACATGCAATTATGTTGCTCCTTTTTTTTTTTCACTCCGGGACCGAAAGTCACCAAGTGTCTGTGAACCACATTTTAAGGCGACTTTCAACTGGACATAAATCGTCAACCGGAGGTTGGATCGACGAACTGTCAAATTCATTGGTCTCCTGGCATGTGAATACATATAGGGGGGCCTCTCAAGCCTATTTTCATTGCTCAACGACTACATTGTGCATTGTTTTCATAAACTATGGTTTTTCTCAGTTTCCTTGAATGCAACTCTTGTATTGGCTGTTCAACTTTGCAAAAAACTCCACCGTGTGACTATTCATAGTGTTTCCATATCATAAATTCCCATACACACCCGTAGGAGCTAACGAAATGCAATTATGCTGCTCCATTTGGTTTTTCACTCTAGGACCAAAAGTCACCAAGTTGCCTTGAACCACATTTCGAGGTGACTTTCAACTTGACATAAATCATCAACTGGAGGTCGAATCGATGAATTTTCGACTCCATTGGTCTCTTGGCATGAGAATACATCTAATGGGGCCTCTCCAACCTTTTTTCATTTCTTGGTGATTACATTGTGCATTGATTTTATAAACTAGGTTTTTTCTCAATTTCCTTGAATGCAACTCTTGCATTGGTGGGCCAACTATTGCATTGGTGGGTCAACACTTGTATTGGTGACACACATATGCTAATTTCTAAGACTCGTTAATTTTTCCTTGTTCAAAAATTTTCTACATGGCATCATAGTTTTTTTTGGTTGGGATCACTCTATAGGTGAAAGGGGGATTTGGTATTCCAATTGTTGTGTACTTAGGTTAGGTGCTGGAATTTGTTGATATTGTTGGGTGTGATACCCTAAGTTTCTTGGGAGAAGCTCTTGGACCCTAAAAAATGTTTTCTCTTCTTCATATTATTGTTTTTCTAACATGGATATGGCTATGGTGTCTTGCTTATATTTTAATATTGTGTCTAGACATGGATGATATGTGGACATTGGAGCTTTAAGACGTGTGACATATGATAGGTCATTATTAAAGATGTTTAAAGAGACAAAGGGAGGTATGAGTGTGAGTGATGTTTTATTTGTTCATTGTTTGAATAATAACGTTTTGAGAGAATTCCTTATATGATATATGTATAGTATAAAGTTCCATTTGAAGGAAAATAGTGCACCATCAATGATTGTAGTTTGTTGAGAGGGGGTGGTATTTACGGGTTTCTTGTTGATCAAGTGGAACTTGTACATTCCATGGAATTTCTTAGGTAGAGGGAATTTACCTTTATGATACTCTTTCTTGAAAATTATCTTAGAAAGAGAGACTTGACCTAGCTCAGGTTAGTGGGTCAATTGTCAAAGGTTTTAAGGTGTGTAAGAGGGGTTATGATGTTAAAAAGTTGATGATATCCCTACATGGGTTGTTGATTGAACCATGATCTTGGTATTCCATTAAGGATGGATTTCTGAAGTTATCTATCTTTGTGATTTTCATAGAAACAATTCATTTGTCTTGGTCTTGTATGGAGATGTGATTATCTTTGTAGGATGTCCTGAACAACTTATGATGTGGTGTCTAGTGATTTTTTCCCATGGTGTTTACTTGAGGGATGATGGATTTTGGAAATTTGTTGATGATGCAGAGTTATGTTCCTTCATATTCATAGGTGGTCAACATTATTGGAGGTTTGAGATGTTGTGATCTAACTAGATGGTAGGTCTAGTGGATTTGCAATGGGATTTTACTTTTATTGGTGAAAACACTTTCCTTATAAGAGGGAGTATTATCTTTTGAAGTAACTACAAAATCCCTTACAGTGTGTTTAGGGGTGCTTATGAGACTTGGGGTATATGGTGTATGATTAGCCCTTGGATGGTATGTGACATATATACATATTAGAGGTGGCTTACTTTATGTTACTTGATCTTAGTTGGATGAGTCATACATTCTTCCTTGGAGTATTGGAGATCTTCAAATAGTTAGTAGGATATGTCATGATAAGGTCTATAATATCATAATATCACATAGGTGAACCACACATTAAGTATCATTTTAATTAAATAGATACTTAATGAAAGACATAGTTAAGCATATTTGAAAGACATATAATAAATATTATCTTCCCATATCAAGTCAACAATATATATAAATCTGAACCTTGCTTTATATTATATGTACATATAATGTTTTCAAAAATGGCATGCCATGGCCATAATACAAAATAGTGGATCATATTGTACATATGTGTGTATACAAACAAAACGGTATATTTATGTATCCCCCTATACATGAATTCTATTTATCCCCCCTTTAATTTCCACTGTGAGTGGCCTTTGAGAATATTATATTTCTTTTTCGGCTGCTCGGTGGTGTTCCCCAGTGCTAAACAAGAGGAACATATCTCACTTCTGGAGACTGCACACAAACCAAAATTTGTACATTAGTTTAACAACCTATAAAAATTCTATGTAAATTTGTTCAAATTCCAATCCAATATGACATTTTTACTTATTGTATGTGTGTAAGTGATGGTGGGTTGGGGTGTAACTGCATGTACCATCGGTGACTCACTAACATCTTGAAAAAAAAAATGGTACCAACAATTAGATACATGTACAACCCTGTATAAGACGAGCAATTATATATATACTTGAAAATTTATTTGCATCCTACATTGAATTTTTCAAAGAAAGCAAGACATACATGTACTTGGGGCGGGGAGGGGAGGGGGTGGTGGGTGAGCAGTGGCCCTGATTAGGTGCTCTTTAAGCACCACTTGCTCACTATCAAGCTTCATACAATAATATATATGTCAATGTCAACAAATCAATGAGTGCACAAAAAAGATATTTGCATGTACAAAGAAAACTATACTACATGGAGGGACAATGAATTTTTCAAAAAAAATAGAGACATACATGTACCTGGGAGGGAGAGGTGGGTGAGCAGTGGCCCCGATTGCATGCTATTCAAGCACCACTGGCTCACTAGAAGGATTCATAGAATAATGTATGCCAATGTCAGCAAATCAATGGGTGCATCAAAAAGATACCTGCATGTACAAATAAAACTATACTACATGGAGGGACAATGATTTTTTCAAAGAAAGCGAGACATACATGTACCTTGGGGGGGGGGAGGTGGGTGAGAAGCGACCCCGATTGGGTGCTCTTCAAGCACCACTCACTCACTATCAAGATGCATAAAATAATATATATGCCAATGTCCGCAAATCAATGGGTGCACCAAAAAGATACTTGCATGTATAAAGAAAACTATACTACATGGAGGGAGAATCACTTTTTCAAAGAAAGCGAGACATACATATACCTATGGGGGGGGAGGTGGGTGACCAGCGGCCCCGATTGGGTGCTCTTCAAGCACCACTCACTCACTATCAAGCTACATAAAATAGTATATATGTCAATGTCAGCAAATCAATGGGTGCACCAAAAAGATACTTGCAAGTACAAAGAAAACTATACTACATGGAGGGACAATTGGGAAAAAATAGATACAAGATAAGAAAGATATACATATACCTGGGGGACATGAAGAGGTGGGTAACTAGTGGGTAAAAAAATTGACACGCGCCTAAAAGGATGGGCATATGCATCATTGAGCAAGGTTGCTCGGTGGGCAGCTCTATCAAACATATGTTCCTACGTAAAAAACATAAATATACAATTAGATAATTTCAATTGATTAAAAAAGTGCATGTTGAATCATTAAAAGAATAATTAAAATAATACATGTACTTGTGAATCTTGTTCTATCTGTGATGGAACTGTCTTAAATGCTACATACTTATCGTGCCCGCCCTGCATAAAATTTATTTTATCAATACTAAGATGTATTAAATGTGCCAATCCCTACTATAAATATGTAAATCATGATGATAAATCAAAAAATAATGTTCTTACAAGTAATGGTGAAGCACCAAAATGATATGCAGCATTGACCACTGCATCCATATCATTAGCGTCAACGGGTGGAGTATGGAATTCTAGGGTCTCATTGGACACCAGCTGTAAATGTTTTCACATAAATTGTCAGATACTTAAAATATAAATTTATGAAACAATTGAGCAGTGTGATATAACAAATAATAAACTATGTGAATAATGAGTTTGACTTACATATTGGAGTAACCCATTGTCGTGAAAATACGAAGAAGGCCCATAGCATATGTTTCGACAAGTTGTGCAAGGATGCGACATGACGCGACGCTCTGAGCCCTCTGCATGTCCACTGTGATCTCTATATCTGGTAGGGTTGGGATACCTAACTGGATCCTCTGTGTGTGATGGTCTGGGCCCATATGTGTTAGCCCTAGATGCGCCAACCCCTTGGCCTACACTACCCTCGACAACAGTCCCATGTCGAAGCAATGTATCTACCAAATCGAATAATGCCCCCTACTTGTCATCAATCATAGGACTTGGAGGAGGATATAAATGAGGGGGTTTTGGTGTGCATGAAGGTCATCGCACACGGTTTGGATTAGTACTCGCCCCTTTCCTATCTTGGGGAATCCCATGTCCTACCCCCTGGAACTCTAAAATATCAAAGTAATTTACATGTTTACCCAATATAAATTCGGCATACAATTTCCTGAGGAAATAGAATTGGATGTCTCTATTTCCATGAGGGTATTCATCGAATACCATATACCAACGATCCATCCAGTTGGCTTTAATATTTTTTTCTATGCACCAGTCTACAGAAATGTGTGGTCGACTAGTAGGATGAACCAATCCAGTGCTAGGGTCCCAGAATAGTGAAAAAAGTTGGTATTTTTTTATCTTTAATTTCTTTACGTCTTTGTAGCTCAACCCAATGGAATGGTATTCCCTCTGGGAATCCCTGTAGGATCTAATGCTGTACAATTCTCCTTGGGCATTGGAAATTGTATTTGTAATGTTATCTAGTGCCTCTCCCAATGACAGTGTTGTTGAAATATTGTAACTTCGAAGAATATTCTTTATGTATCTTTTTTGGTCCCCGATGGTCCAACCGGGAGAACAACTTGTATTACATTGTACCCCGATGCTCCTAATCGGAAGAACTAATAAGAGTCATGAGGTAGTCCCCTCTATTTGTAAAGGTGGGTCATCAACACCCCAGTGTGGTTACTTGAGCCTACATGTGTAACTCGAGCCTACATGAGTTAACTTAAGCCGACATGTTGATTGAGTAAACTTTAAGTAAACGGATGAATATAAATAGAGGTGTAGTGCTCCTCATTTGTGACACACACACTCACTTGGAATAGCGCACTTGTGGAGGAGAGGAGTTGCTGGAGAAGGAGGAGAATCAGGTTTTTGATCTCTTTGTTGGTTTTACCTTTTTTCCTTTTGGGGCATCTATATTGAGGAAGCTTTTGCTGGGTTTTTCCCTTTAGGGTTTTCCAAGGATAAATCTGTGTTTTTCTTGTGATATTGTTTCTTTCAGTGATCCTGCTTTATATGCTTTTATTATGAAAAATGAAATGATATACTTATGTCTTAGTTAAGCATATGAAAAATTTCAACATGGTATCAGAGCTAACCTGAATAGGGCAGCTTTCACAAGTTATAGAAGCTAGGGCTTCTTATTTTTGCTTCTCTCTCCACAATCAATCAGCAAAAGAAGGCTAGGCTGACTCTCCTTTGAAGGGTGCATCGTTCTGTCGAAGCAGAATTCGATTCCGAGCATTTTCAATTTTCGTTGTGGAAATTAGGGCTTTCTACAGAAGAGGAATTTTTGAGTGATACCAGCATAGGATTGTTCTCCTCATCAAAACCGAAGTTTAGATACCTGGATCAAGTTTTTTTGGTTGGGTGAATCTCCGGGAAAGTCAAACCCTAGTTTGACCCCGAGCTAGAAAAACCCTAAATACTAAAACTGCTATGTTTTGGCACATTCACTATATTTTGATATTGGAAAAGGATAAGGAGCTGAAAATTGCAGGGGCCGAATTTAAAATCTTGATGAACACTGTGTCCAAAATTCATCCACAGATTCGTTGTATTCCAGGAGATATGTTCTCTCCAAGTTAGGGTTCCAGCCTCTTCCAGAATTCATCCCTAAACAGGACACCTGGGGAGAATTTAAATATATTAGGCTACAGAGGTCCAAATGGAATTCTTGAAGATGTTATAGAAAGGGCACGGACTTTAATTTTGGTGGTCCAATTATCAGACTCAGAAGATGAACCAGTGACACGTGGAATGCCGTACAACTTCGCTGTTCTGAACAGTCCTGTAACATGTCACCTTGGGAAAATGATCATAAATCCCAAATGGTGAAACCAATTCTGATGAAACCTGCAGTGGTTGATCAGGGACATGCGAGGTTACCTCAGTACAAAATTTCAGACATAGAGGATCAGAAATTTCGGGGATATCACAGAAACAGTAACAGGCATTTCTGCAGAAGAAATTGGAAAATTAGGGCTTCCTGTTCTGGGAGCTTCCCTCCACTGTTTTTAGAAATGGAGTACATTGGACAGCTCCATTTGAAGAGATCTATCTGTATATCCAATCAGATCTGAAATATTTCGAGTTTTAAAATTAGGGTTTCTGCGACAAACCCTAGATTAGCCAGCTCCGGAACCAGGACGGACACCTCAAATCGGTAAGATCTAATCCTTTGCTATGTTCATTTGAGGTTCTCTTTTCAAAGTGATCTATGACATCAGCTTGATGATAAGCTTGGTGAAGTTGACAACTTCCAAGCCTAGAAGTATATGATCTCTCTGAAGAAAATGGATTGGACACCTACATGAGCATAGAGGTTCCAGTTTCAGAGGGAGATGAGGCTAGAAGCCTTTCTCAAGAAGAACTTGGTCAAATCCCAGAAGATCATTGATGATTCAATTTCGAATCAACTTGTACTACAAGTGTCTTCCCTAAAGACATCGATGAGGTTTGATTCCTTGAGCAAGCTATTTGAAGGGAAGAACATAGATCAGAATATGACCTTAAGAAACCAGTTGAAGAATGTGAATATCCAGAATGCAGAGACCATGCAGTCATAAGGATCTCTCAAATCAAATAACAACTTCAAGCGGGGAAAGAAGAAGTGAAGAATGCAGAAGTGGTGATGGACACCTTGGATGGCCTCCCAGGATCATGAAATTCATTCATTTAAGAAATGTGTTTCAGAAGGAAGTGATTACTTTCAGCCGACTTGGGGAAGAAGAAGAAGCTCGTCTCTGTAGATCAAGTTCTCATCTTCCAAAGAAGATCCCTCAATCAATGAGAAATATGAAGATCTCAAATCTTGAAGAACTTCTTATCCACCTCAGCATTCGGATAAGAAACGACGCTATCATAAATGAAGAATTCGATGAAGCTGAAGACTCAAGAAGGAGAATACCCATGAAACAAATAAAGATAAGTATTCAATTTTCATTTCATGATATTGTTTTGTTGCACATT
>LPNX010328118.1:81261-102888 GCA_001517045.1 Pseudotsuga menziesii | reverse complement strand
CCTGTGAACAACTCACCAGATCCATGATTCACATCAGATATGAGTTTGTCCCATATCATTGTAACATTGAAACCCTTTTGAATCAAATCTTGGACACTTGTTTGTATATCCTTGGATAAATGTGGTGCATAATTGAATTTTTGGGGCCTGTTGATTGCATTGTTTCAATGACATACAACATTGGATTTATCAATATGTGTACGCGTGGTATATATTATAACATCATCATCTGGTCTAAGTTGAAGTCATCACACAATGAAGTGACATTGGAAACCAACTTTAATACTTTCACAATGAAGACGTTTATTCTCTATTTGTTCTGGCACATTCATAGTAATGGTCTGCGTGGATTGCGGACCATATGCACACCAATAACTATATGTGAAAAATTTGCAACAAATTAGATAAAAATATTTATGCATGTTTAACAGTGAACTATTAAACAAAATTATATAAATATATAGAAACTCACATAGTATACTCTAGATATGTCCCAAAGTAAGTCTTTTTGATATCCTCCACTTTTTTACTTTGTCTACTGTTAACAATAAATTGAGTAGGTGTACCTTCATTCAATTGCTCCCCACTTATAAAGTCCTCAAGTCGACAATAAGGAATACTGGCGACTTGGTCTCCCCAAACTTTTGTCCAAGTCAATTCTTCTGCTGAAAACTCCATCAACTCCTCTGGGTCTTGGACCTCCAACTCATTTATAGTTTCCCACTTCCCCATTCTTCAAATCCCTATACAAATAACATTAAAAATAATTTGTTTTAAGAATTATAATTTTGTTGGATGTATATTTCAAAGTTCTCATTAATCGTCTCCTACTTATTCATTCTTTAACTCCCTATAAAAATTGCATTGAAAATAATTTGGTTTGAGTAAGTATTATAATGTTGTTCGTAGGTGATAAAATCTTATTATGACGTTACACTTGAATCTCAACAATCATGGATGATTATTCATGGGTTGTCAGAAGATTTATTTCGCCTTAAATGTATATAAGAGAAACATTTCGAAATGGGGATCTTAACAAAGAAATTGATATAAAACGACCTTAAAGTTTTGTTCTAAAAAAAAAGAGAAAATACTGTGTAAACTCAAAAAGGTCATATATGACCTAAAAAAAGTAGCTAAAACATGATGTCTAATATATATGAACATTTCAAAAGTATATGATTCAACTATATATATATATACTTTTATATGATTCAACTATATAAACATAAGCTTATATATATATATATATATAAACTCAAATTTTATATTATATTTAATTTAAATATGTATAACATTGTATATTTATTTAATTCTTTTGAGATATGAGTTTAATGAAAAGTTAAATGACTAGATAGTAACCATATGCATTTTAATTGAGCCGAGAGGCTCTCTACAGCCTAGTATGGGGAAGATCTTGTAACGTTACGTAACGTTGTAGCGTTACGTAACGTTGTAACGTTACGTAACGTTACATAATGTTATGTCGGCTATAAAAAAAAACTTTTAATTATCTTCCAAAATAAATGTCGGCCACAAAAACAACATAAATGTTGTAAAGTTATTGCCTGAAAAACTCTCTACAGCCCAATATGCGGGTTCCATTAATACAAGAAATGCAATATCATACCTGAAGGTCTCCAAACAAAAAAACACTATTGGAATTTTATTGTAAAAGATTGGAATTTTTACACAGGGCAACGTTTGGAATATATATATATTTACAACATAAGCTTAATACAACTTTATGGTGCTTCATAACTAGCACCTTTTTGGCGGATCAACATGCAGAAATCCTCTCTACAAATATATATGGATCGAAAAGGAAACCAAAAGAATTTTCACATTACCCATGACAGATTCTCAGATTCTTCTTGAACGTGCACCCACTGCATTCTGTATTATAAAGACGTAACAAGAATTCTCCATCTTTGACAAGAAGATATGTACACATTCTGCACTCCGTCCTTCCTTTCTACGGCAGGCCCCCACGTTCGGGTGACAACTTTTGTCTGCATTCGAATTTTGTAGTTGATCAGTCCATTAATCGTTTGATTCTAAAGTTAGGAAGAGAAAATCCTGGCTTATAACACTATTGGAATTTTATTGTCAAAGATTGGAATTTTTACACAGGGCAACGTTTGGAATATATATATATATTTACAACAGAAGCTTAATACAACTTTATGGTGCTTCATAACTAGCACCTTTTTGGTGGATCAACATGCAAAAATCCTCTCTAAAAATATATATGGATCGAAAAGGAAACCAAAAGAATTTTCACATTACCCATGACAGATTCTCAGATTCTTCTTGAACGTGCACCCACTGCATTCTGTATTATACAAACGTAACAAGAATTCTCCATCTTTGACAAGAAGATATGTACACATTCTGCACTCCGTCCTTCCTTTCTACGGCAGGCCCCCGCATTCGGGTGACAACTTTTGTCTGCATTCGAATTTTGTAGTTGATCAGTCCATTAATCGTTTGATTCTAAAGTTAGGAAGAGAAAAAAAAACAACGGATCAATCCTATTACTGACGTACCTTTTGCATTCCGCAGCGATATGTAGAGGTATACCGCAAAATTTGGCAATGGGTATGTAAGTAGAGGCATCCACTAAACCAGATCGCAGACGAGAACATAAGCATTTTTCCATTGCAATGCTTCTGAGCGACGCACAGCATTTATCGGATAGAAGTCATAGCGGAGTGAAAATATGAAATGATGATACTTTAGCTCACTAAAATTGTTGTTTTTAACTGGATTCATTTTAATTTTGATTATTTATTTAAAAAGATCTAATTAAAAGACAATTTTTTAAGGTGTTTTTTTTATATTTAATCATATTTAACAATAAAAATCTTACTTAGATCCAAATTCCAGGCTCTATCAAGTCTCTAGAACATCAAATCGCCCTAGGTGCAAACCTCTTCTCAAGTATTACACTCAAGAAGGTTTGCAGCTCCAGAGATTTGATCCCTCTCGGCTCTTGATAGAGCCTAGGATTTGGATCTACGCTGGTGTAAACATAACAATTATCGATTAGTTATAATTATAATTCTAATGTCATAAAGTTTATAAAACATTTAAACAATATTTTTTCACTACAAGTACAAGTCATAAGGTGGATACAATGTAAACATAACAATTATGGATTAGTTATAATTGTAATTTTAATGTCATAAAGTTTATAAAACATTTAAACAATATTTTTTAACTACAAGTACAAATCATAAGGTGGATACAATTTAAACATAACAATTATGGATTAGTTATAATTGTAATTCTAATGTCATAAAGTTTATAAAACATTTAAACAATATTTTTTAACTACAAGTACAAGTCATAAGGTGGATACAACATTTTAATCCAAATATAATTAATAAGGTGGATATGGTTAAGTTCAAAATATGGAAATCATATATCTAATATAGATAAATATTTCAGAAGTATAGGATTCAACTAAGTTTTATATATATAACTCAACATTTAAATTATATTTAATTCAATATGTATAACATTGTACATTTATTGAATTTTCATTAAAATAAAGGCTTAATAAAAAGTCAAATCATTTAATGTTAATTGTATATATTTTAATGTAACAACAACATTTTTAGATTAGTTAAAATTCTAATTAAAAATTGAGGAAGTTGATAAAACATTTAAAAAATATATATTTAACTACAAGTACCAGTAATAAGGTGGATAACATTTTAACTACAAGTATAATTAAAAAAATGGATAAAGTGTTATAATTATTTTTTAAACATTCAAGATTCAATTTATTAAATGATATAAATAAAAAATATATATGGTATTTCAAAAGTATAAGATTCAACTATATATATAGATTTTAGGACTCAAAAAATAAAATATATTTAATTTGAATATGTTTAATATTGTACATTTATTTAATTTTGTTTAAAATACAAACTTAATGAAAAGTTAAATGACTAAATATTAACCATATTCATTATAATGTAAAAACCACATTTTTTATTACTTAAAATTCCAATTAAAAAAATGTTGAAGTTTATAAAACATTTAAAAAGTATTTATTTAAGTAAGATCTATAAAACATTTAAACTACAAATATAATTAATAAGGTGGATAAACTGTTAGAACACTAAATATTCAATTTTTCAAATGATATACATAAAGATAAATGTTTGATCAGAGGTAGAATTTAAAGATATATACAATATAGATAACTAACATGATATGATATGGTTAAGTTCAAAATATGGAAACATTCATGGGCCTCAATTAGGGTTTTGTTTGAGCATCTATTTTTTATTTGTGGTTTTAATGCCACGAATTTTTTTTGCTCTATTTTTACACTCTTTGGTGTTCTTTTCAACATGAGCTTTAAGACCATTTTGGGCTAAAGATGCTTTGGCTCATGTTTCATTGCATCCTCTATGTTATCATATATTATACCAAAGCCTTTGGAGAAATGAGCTTTTGTCTGAAAACTAGATATGAATATTGTTTGTGTATCTGAAACATTGAATTTTCTTGCAAGTTCTTGTTTCAACTCTAATCTCGACAAATTGCCCCTTCTAGGATGGATAACATGTATTTGTAATTGTCTTCTATGTAGATGGAGGTCATCCTAAAGGTGTCAAATGCAAACTGTATGGCTTGGTTCCACCATTGCTAATTTATTTGGTAAATTTCTATTTCAAAGGTCTTTATCTGTAATAACCTCGTAACCAAGGAAAGAACACATTAAGTTTATTTCCATAATGCATATTTTTTTGAAAGATTAAAACTATTGCAAGAAACATATTGTATTAAATGGAGAAAATATTGACAAATTTATTTGAAAATAGAAGACCAATCTAAAAGGGTTTGATTTCTAACGACTTTAAGTGATCTAAGTGGACTTACGAGCTATAAAATAATATGTACATTGGTTTATATGATTGCTAGCAAGTGCTCTGTTAAATGGGGTCATCGAAATGTCCATTGTCAGTCTATCATCCAACTTGGGACGTGTAAGGGGGGCTTCATACGTCCACACAACCCTTACTTCTGACATAAGATAACATTTCTCATCCACTATGTTAAATACTACTATTTTATGTTTTCACCAATCTAAGAAGAACACTAATATAAAAAGTTTCCAATTTTCATTTTGCTTTCACAAATATTCAAAAATGACAAGAAACATTCCATAGCCATACATGGAACGTAAACAAAAATCAATATATATGCATATAAACATATATTTCTTGAAACAACAATATTAAAATAATAGAAGCACTATTTTTTTTGGTAGTATATTAAATATTAGTCCTCAAATCTTACCTAATAACATTTGATTTTCCTAATAAACTTCTACTTCATTGATTTTACTTTTACGAAATGCTTTTAAACTTTATTGTTAATTTGAAAACACATCTCCTTTTACATCTATGACTAACCAAACACAATGAAAAAATCTATGTTTACATCAAATCAAACATCATAAAAGTTATTACTTGTTTTAGCTTATACTTTTATTTCAATGACTTTTAAGAAAATAATTCAATACATCACTTTTAATAATTAGTTACAAGCAATCAAATAAGCTATCTTAGTAAAGCAATTAATAAAGTTGTTTCCCTTAAAAGTAAGTAATAATAAACACCCCTCTAAGAGCAATGATGTATCAAATAATTTATAAAAAATCATTAAGTTATATACATAATTTAAATTGTTATGTTATATTGATTTTTTTTCTTGGTTGGAACAATGTAACATTTATATCATTGAATTATTCTCCCTCTTTAGAGTGTTATATTAAAAAAGATAGTATTTTTTTAAAAATATTTTATTAAATGTACTAGACCAAGAATTATAAACACTATTGACATAGAGAAGCTTATGGAAATGGTAGATCCTTCTCCCAAAGGACAATTCTCTATGAAGGAACTAATAGAGGTAAATAGTAGTTGTTAACATATTTCTTCTATGATGCTTACACATTTACATTTCATTTATATGAGATAAATAAGTCTTGAGATAATAATAAAAAGTCTTTTTTATATTTTTGGGGATTTTTTGGTTATGCATGCTTAGACATACTCTTGAGTCGTGGTTATATATATATATATATATTTCCATGTATTGACTCACACATTCAATTGTATCAATTTTATGAAACATGTTTGAAACAACAGGGTTGAAACAATAGGTTTGAAACCTGCAAACCTGCAAACAAGTTGGAAGTTGAAACCTTCAAACTAGTATTATTTTTTTGTAGTGACTATATAACATAATCATGTAGGACATATCTAATTTATACCCTATTTGAAGTATTATCAATTTCTCTACAAAAAATAATATTAGTTTTTTAACCAAAATTCAATAGAATAACATTATACGCATTATATTTCGACGATTTTGTTCTTTCAAAATTTATAATTTAATATTTAAATGGTAATACCAATTAAAAACTTAGTGCACGTATAAATGGTTCCCAATTTTTAAAAAATATTATAAATTAATTATAAGTTTCTTTATAAAATAAATATTTGTAAAAAATTGGAAAAAAAAATTACATTGAGAAATCAAATTTAAAATTAAATGACAATTACAAATTAAATTAAAATATTAAATAAATATATATAATTTAGGTCATATTTTAAGTAATATTATTTTTTTCTAAAAAGTAGAAAAATATTTAGTTTTTAACTAATATTTAATAGATTCATTTTATAACACATTATACATAGTGCACTTCAACAATTTTTTTGTTTCAAAATTTTCAATTTTAATATTGGTTGAATATCAAATCTTACATATTATGATTAATTTTGTAAATATTGTAGATATTTGAATTTAGTTTTAGTTGCTTAATATAAATTGAAAAGTTATCGAATAACATATTTTCAGAAGATAAAGACCAAAGGTCACTCGATGATGTATTAATAATTCATTCTCCTTAATGAAAGGGCATCCCAAGCATTGGAGTTATCCGAGGCATGTCAATTGGTATTAGAGCTTTGGTTTTGTCATGAATCCAAAACTACCCTCCCTTAGTTTGCCACTGCCAAAATTGTCTATTACTTGCTCTGTAGCATTATGTGCTTCAGTCTTCTCCCTGAATTTACATATCCTTCGCAAACCCCAATTTCTTCCTAAGCATGCTTAGACCTACATTCTAGTGTCTCTTTGCATTTTTGCTTCATTTCATAAAGCATAATTCACATATAAGTTTATTGTATTCATCAACTACATATTCATACCTCTTCCCCCATTTACATGCGGTGTATTACCACTAGTTCTGCAACATGTGATCTCTTCACGTCCCTTATCCACGTACATCCATACCCTTGTTGTTTTACCTTTCTGGCATTATGCATTCATGACAACCTACTTCTTCTTTAAACGTAACCATCATTCTCTTCAAATGAGTTAAGTATGTAATAGCCTTGCAAATGTTTTCCATAAGCGTGTTAGACTCATTTTGATGTTTGAAGAGAAGAAGAATCTATCACTAGTATGTAATTGAAACCCTCATCCACAAGATTTAGCCTATATGAAGAATAGTGTCTCCTGAGATATTCTCCAGGTTTGTGTATTATATTTGTTAGTGGTCAATTTAATTTCTGTATTATTCATATCCCTTTAATGTGTTATGCATTCTGAGTATGTCCTCGCCGAGGTATTGGAGAGTCTGATCGTGAATGGTGTCCACCTCTATGAGATGTGGAACAACGCTCAGGAGACCATGACCTTGAGCCTTTAATGTGTTATGCATTATGAGTATGTCCTCGTCGAGGTATTGGAGAGTCTGATCGTGAATGGTGTCCACCTCTATGAGATGTGGAACAACGCTCAGGAGACCATGACCTTGACCGAGAGCGAGCATAATGAGGTGACCAAAACCGTCCATAGCCTTGAGGATCCCTACTCTATGGTTCTTACTCTCATTTCATTAGTTTTTTTCTTATTTTCTTCAGCAAGAACAACATTGAATCTCACACAATTCTGGGTCAAGTTTTAGAGCCCACATTCAACTGGGTCATTTGAAAACTACATTCTTTATGTTTTATTTCGCCATGCCCATCTCTTTTGGCATGATTGTAAAGAAGAAATTGTATTCATAAGTATTTATAATTGTGAATTTTCTCTTTCGGCTTATCCCCATTTATGTCTACATTTGAGGAATGCTGGAAAAAATTGAATGGTAAACAATACAACACAATAAATCCCTTTTTTCTTTAAGTATTTTTCAGTTCAATTCATAAGGTAAGATAAAAAAAAGAACTGACCCAAAGCTTGTAAAATACTACCCAAAATTAATGCACCTGGAAGACTTCTGAACCAGCCTCTTGCCTCGCAGTTCTGCAACGTCTTCTCGTGTGGAATCCCCAGTGTCTTCTGCAACGTCTTCTCGCAGAGTAAGAGTAAGCAAGAGTATTGCTTACATAAAGTTTCTTACCCTTCCATAGTATCAGAGAAATATTAATGAGAAAAATGGCTCTGTTGCTGGCATTGGCAAAGCTTGTTTACTTACTTGTTTAGACTGACCGGAAAGCACCGACTAGGGTAGAGGCGGTTAGGGCAGACTGGTGAGCACATCCAATTAATTGACTACATTGAATGTTGATAGGCTCATATATGATCAGATTTGCAAAAGCCAGCGACGAGGGTTTCTGTAAGATATTCATTTATTGTTTGATCTTAAGCTGTACTGGCCTGGAAACGATCTGCAAAATCCCGCTGTCGAAACTGTATTGGCACGGCCCATCGTATGCGTATGGAGAAGTCCACGGATATATACTGTAGTACTATGTCACATGGTTCTAGTTCGAATTCGAGCTCGACGACCTTGAAATTCAATTTGAATTCGATTTTTTTTATGAAGTTCGGGATGAGGAACGGCATTAGGTTTGCCAATATAAAAAATTTCATATATATAATAAAATATACAATAAAACAAATGAAGAAAATACATCAAATTTTATCATTATAATTTATGCTCAATGCTGCAACTTGCAAGTTGCAACCTCCATGTAGAGTTACACTATAAAATTTAAATAATGAAATAATTTGAAAGCAAGAAATAAGTAAATGTAGCAGATTTGAGCATTATAATCACTAATTAGTATGAGTAAGCATTGCTGCAATAGTACTAATCAACAATAAAAAATTAAAATTTACAACCTATCATAATTTAAAATTTAAATTTAAATAGTAGATAATTTATAACATAATAAAAAAATTAAAAGTTACAACATGAACATAATTCCAAGTTTTAAAGAGCCACATCTTGATTCCTAAATATATAAAACATGATAAATATGATGATTCATAATGATTCAATAATAAGTAAACTATTAAACATGATGCTAATGATGCTATTTTCAGCATATATTGGTAATTGCACTTGTAAATTACAAAATCAACTACATACTGACTTTAAAATTCAAAATTTAAAAGGCTGTCCACTAAATTCAAAATATAGGCTCTTATCAACTACATACAATATTCAAAATATAAGCTCGCCGCTGTAATAGTCTTCAAAATATAGGTTGTTATAGTCTTCAAAATACAATTTAAAAGGCTGTCCATAATGTGAAACACTTCTAATCCTTGAAATTGTTTCACAAAAATTCTAACATGGTCAAATTCCTATTCTAGTGGCCTACTTGTAACATCATAAAGCTCTAAATCATCAAGAGCACAAGGTGCAGTAAAGGCACTAGAGATGTGATTGTCAGATGCACCACTAACTAAAACTCTATCATCAGTAGCAGTTTGCTCATTGCTGCTATCACCATCAATGCCAAGATTATTTTCTTCCGCACTTGAAGTAGGCTCAGCCTCAAACCATGGGTGAGTGGAACTAGATGAATCTTTGGCCACACTGTTTAAGGCCAATTTCAAATTGCTGCAAACATAAACAAGGTTTTCCAATCGTGTAGAGAATAATTTGTTTCTCTTCTTTGATTGGATATGGTTAAAACTACTCCAATTCCTTTCACAAGGAGAGGAACTTGATCCCTGGCTCAAAACACGAACTGCAAAACGTTGTAATTGAGGTGACTCTGCTCCATAGTAATTCCACCATTCCCAAGGAGGAATGTTATTCCTATCCTCTACGGCACAAGCACTTCCAAACAACCCCTCTTCTAACTTGTATGCCCGAAGTTGCTCTCTAAGCCTCCTAGATTCTTATGGATTTGGAGTCAACCGCTCAATAGCTGCATATAAGCCACTCATGACTTCTACATCGTCATTTCTTTCTATCCCAAACAATCTAGGATCCAAATAACAAGCTGCTGCATGCAAAGGGCTATGCAACATCTTCCATCTCTCATCTATTATCTGCCATATGTCCATGGAAGGGGTGTCACTATCGACCATGCAGACCATGTCAACAATAGGTTCACATATTTTCAAAACCTTTATGGCACTTTGCCAAAAATCACTGCCTAAAATGATTTTCTCCAATTATTTCCCTTTAGATTCTTTTGAAAGCCGAGAGTTTTCCCACTCATTGTTGCAAACAACACCTCTAATACTTGTCTTTTCCTCAACCACTCTTTTGAGGAAAATGTAATATGTGGCAAACCTTGTATCAGAGGGCCTCAGTAGCTCTCTAGATGCTTGCTTCCTATACAAGTTCAAGGTGAGGTGATGGTTAAATATGAAGTGGGACATTTGTTTCCCCTTCCGAATTGCCTCATTAATCCATATAAACTTTGCTAAATCATGTAGCAACAAGTCAAGCCAATGAGAAGCACAGGGGGTCCAATAAATTGTTTTGTACTTATCCATTATTAGCTTTCCAGCTCCCACACAATTTGAAACATTATCAGTTACAACTTGGACCACATTGTCTTCACCAACTTCAAGAATCACTTCTTCTAAGATCTTGAAAATGTATTCTACAGTTTTCTTGTGTCCTGACGCATCAACTACCTTCAGAAATAATATCCCTTTGGGGCATGAAACCAACACATTGATTAGAGGTCTATGACACATATCAGACCAACCATCAGATAAAATTGTGCAACATGTTTTTTTCCAAGATTCTTTGATCTTGGTCAACCTGCTTGTCACCCTTTCTTTTGACCTCTTCAAAAGCGTGGTCCTTATCGTCTCGGAACTAGGAGGCACATATCATTTTCCAAAATATAAAATTTTCTTGCATGCATTGATGAAGTAAGGGTTTCTGGCCACGTTAGATGGAATAGCAGCTACAAAGAACATGTCAGCCATAGCATCATCGACCTCCTGCTTCTGTACAGGCTTTCAAAAAGAATTTAATGTGGCTGTCCCACTTGATCTTGTGTGTTGAACCTGAGATGAACTTGCAATTGCATCTCTGCTTGGAGTAAGTGAGGAAATGGGGTTGTAAGACATTTCAATCTCTGATTGAATCCGTCTTTCTTTGTTTTCATTCATCTCCTTGGTTCTTTTAATTTTTTCATAATCATTTTCAAGTGTTTGCCTCAATTCTGCAGACGCCTTTTTGCAGCCTTCAACACCACCTCCTTTACCATTACTAGAAGAGAGCGAAAGGTCCATCACTCTTGTTAAGGACCCACAAAACTGATGACCACATAGTTTGCATTTCAAATGCTTCCCAGACCCATCCAATTTCTCCATATACTTCCAACCTTTTGCTATTGATATTTGAGGTGCCATGTATGATGTTTCTGCAATTTTTGTTTTATAAAGTTCAACCATATTCTAGAATTTGTATCATACTGACAACTGTTATGAAATCACTCTTTTGGCATATCCAATAAATAATGGAAACAGTTTTGTGGTTCTTCCACATCAAAGCATTACATCAAAAATACAGTTTAATTCAAGTTTAAAAATTAAAATTAAATAAAGTTCACGATTTACCTACTGAACAGGATGAATCTAGTTTGTAACTGCCACTGCCCACTGGTAAATTCTGTCAGTTGTGATGTGACCGACCCAGAGTCCAGATTCCACGCAGGGTTCAGCAAAATCGGCCCAGATTCCACGCAGGGTTCAGCAAAATCGGCACGAATACTTAACCACGACTCCAGACTCCACGCAGGGTTCAGGGTTTCAGTAGAATCCACATCGAATCACGTGGTCGGGCGAGATATGGTGTGCACTGTGCAGGCAAGACGCCAAGATGGAATAGTGCAGGTGCGCACTATGCAAGCGAGAGGCCGAGATGGAATCGTGGGCGTCGAGGGATGTGGCCCGTGGGCGTCGACTGGGATATGGCTCGTGGGCAGCAATTGTTGAAACGGAGCGTCGGCTGCACTGTTGTTGTAGCCTGTGAGCTGAACATAGACTGTCGAGTTGCAGTCGTAGAGGGCGTCATTGTACTGGTAGGCTGGTAGGTTGCAACGTGAGCAGTGTGGAGTCGGCCCTTGTGAGCAAATGGAGTCGGGATATGAGAGCGGTGGACTCGGGAGTCAAGAGAAAACATTGGAACGTGGGAACCGACAACAGGACAGTGGAATGCACGAACCGGCCACAGGACAAAATTTAAAATTCGATTTGAAATTCGCATGAAATTCGATAAAGTTCGACGTGGTTCGATTCGATTCGCCTTGAGGTTCGGCGTTGAAATTCGCTGAACCTAAACGAATTGCAAATTTTTTTAGAGTTCGACGAATTTCGAACTTCAAGGATAAAATTCGCCGAACCCTGTGACATAGCTGTAGTATGGAGCGGAGTATGCGGTAGTTCACTGGGCATGGAGATGCATGGATGGAGCAGCATGATCATCATTCACCATGGTGCTGGCAGATTCAAACATACACGAGGGTGTCTTAAATTCCATGCGCACGAGGGTGTCTTAAATACTCTGCTGCATGTAGAGTATTGCTTGCCGAACTGGATTACCCCATCAAAATATTTAATCTTACATATATCTCCAATATTGTATTGAACGAGTGAAAACTGTGCAATCAAAGCTAATAAAAAAAGCCAACTACACAAAACGATTTTCCAAGCCAATACGGAAAAGCCAGCTACAGAAACCCATCTTCAACAAATGAAAAAAGACTAACTACAAAAAAAATTTGCTTTGGAAAAGCCAGATACAGAAAACGATATTGAGTTAGCCAGAAAGAATCTGCAGTTACAGTTACAGCTACTCTTGCTGGAGCCAAAGGTCTCCTGAAATTGATTGATCTTCAGCAAATAAGAAAAACTAACTACAGAAAATGATCTGGAAAGCAAATAAGGAAAAGCCAGCTACAAAAAACGATAATGATTTAGCCAGAAAGAATCTTCAGTTACAGCTACTCTTGCTGGAGCCAAAGGTCTCTTCAAATTGATTGATCTTCAGCAAATAAGGAAAAACCAGCTACAGAAAACGATATTGAGTTAGCCAGAAAGAATCTTCAGTCACAGATGCTGTTGCTGAAGCCAAAGGTCTCCTGAATTTGCAATCAAGAACTATTGAGTTAGCCAAAAAGGATCTTCAGTTAAAGATAATCTTGCTGGAGCTGAAGGTCTTCTGAAATTGGAATCAAGAACTCTTCGTCGTTCCCAGCATCTCATGGTAAACTGAATTCCATGGATTCAAGAGCAGGGGAGTTCTCAAGCAACCAGACCAACGCATCGATCTCTTTCTCATCATAATTCTTGGAAACAGATGCCTCTACCTTCCGAAGATTGAGTTGTGGAGACTCTAAACTTATTGGAATGGCAGGATCCTTCGTTAAATTCTGCATTAAATTGAAAACCCAAAACCAATCACAAATTCCTTCTTACTCAACACGAACATATAAAATAATACAAAATAAAAAAGTTCCTTACCAAATGAATAGCGCCATGTATGATCAGTCTCTCAAGAAGAGGAAGCCCTTGGAGCAGCATGGTAGCAGGAATATCCATCTTGTGTTCCCTTGAGGGATTATAAATATCTAAACTTTCCAGGAATTTGAATGCCCCCGTTATCTCAGCACATTTCTCTGCCCATAAATTGTTTGTTGCATCTATTGGCTGCAATGCCATCTCTGTCACAGTCCCATCTCCATCCATGAAAAGTTCAGTAATATCTGAAGAGAGCTCCTTAAACAAGATCCCATTCACTCTCAAATCGTTTGTATTGATAAAAAAATTCGAAGCATATGAGCTTGGGGTAGTTGACGGTTAAAATCTCCACCGAGTTGGTAGTGCGCAGAAATAAAACTTCAATGTGAGGACCAGAGATGGTGGTGATCGTTTCCGGCACAACACAAGACTCTAGTCGAAGTACCAGGAGAAACGGGCACTGAGAAAGAAATAGGGCTAAACTGTCATCTCTGGATTCTACATTACCGAAGCAGCAATGAGTCAGGTTCTTGAATCCACCAAATCCGGTTGGAATTTCGGAAACAATGTAGTCGAAGAGTGTGAGTCTACAAAGTTTATTACACAAGAAAAAGTTGGGAGGTAAAATTTCCCTTGGATGGTTAGGGTCAGGGTCAGGATGGTCAGGGTTAGGGTCGGAGGTTGAAAAGTGGCGAAGAGAGGTTTTTGACATTTTTGGACGCTAGACCGTGCACCCATTTACATATATTCTGGGAAGTAAAGTTCCAGTCTTCTGTCGCATAGAGATCCAAGGTTTCTAGATGAGAAGAGGAATATAAGAGCAGAATGTTGGAGATAATATTTTCCACTTGTGCAATGGCTGGTGGGTTGGGAATGACCGGACCCATAAGAAGATCCGGGGAGAGAATAAGCTCCGAAAGTTGGTGGTAGAGGTATCTCCATCTGGTGGAGATCAGGGAAGATCTCACAGCATCTTTAGTGGGGAGATAGGAAAGGATTTTGCACAGCAAATGATCTGGAAGCTCGGAGATTAAATCTGAAGCAATCCCCATTCTATCTTTGTGAAGGAGAAAGCAAGCAAGAGATAACTATTATAACATGAGAAAAAAGAAAGCAAATAAAATCAGAAATTGTGGAATAGGTTTTCTTTTTTTTAGATTATGGAAATAGCAATTTCTCAAGAGTATATCTAAGAGTCCGTAACTTATGACTTAGCAGCCTCTATCACACAGGTGGCCTACCCTTCGAGCCTTGTCACAACTGGCCAAACCCTAACCCTTCCTGCTTTTGAACTTGTGACCTCAAGGAAGAAAAGGTTTTTGGATATTTGATGACTCACATTCATTCTGCTTTATAGGACTTATGATATACCTTTTTTTCAGAAAGAAAAAAGCTTGTCCTTGTTATTCAATATATAGAATCAAAGGGCATCTGATGTGCCATCCCTGTCATAGGGTTACAATCAAGCAAGGTCACAGAGAAAGTTCATTTCAGCTAAATCCTTGGAACGAGTCTCAAATCACAAGAGCTGCCATGGGGGAGATCAACGTACGCTTCAATCGAGAACTTAAGTCCAGTCAGAGAAAAAAGAGAAGTATGTCCCAATTAACCATAACATACCATGAACACAAGGGCTCAAAGCTGCTATCAAAAAGTGCCCGCTCCATATTCATCCAAAGAGGTGCAAAAATAAAAGGAGAACAAGCTCCTGCACCGAACTCAAAAGAGCTAGAAAGTGTCATGAGAGGCCAAAAGGCCATCAAGAAATTCAAAATATTTACCACATCCAGGAGCCAAAGACAGGGCAGATTTTGATAGTCTCTCTGTGAGCTGGTTGTGTTCACAGTAAGTATGACTAAAAGACAAGTGAAGGAAACAAGTGTTGAGGCTTCTTGTATCCATACACCAATGACTGAGATCTGGTGGATTCAGGGCAGCATTACCCTTTGCCCAATTTATGATGACAGCAGAGCCACCAAAAATGTTCAGTGTAGGAATCCCCATCATCTTAGTAACATGCAGCAGAGCCCAAAGCGCTATCAGTTCAGCTTTGGTGTTAGTACAAGTACCAACCCCCACAGCAAACTCAAATGAATGAGACTCATTCAGGAATAAGCAGAAACCGACTCCTCCATTGTTACTAGTAGTTGCGCCATCAAAAAAACCGTAGGGGAAGACAAGAGCAGGGCCTGATCCATAGGCTCTAGGCTTTTTAACCTTTATACTGGAAGGCCAATACATCTAGGAGTAGTATGCAATATGATGGAGTAAGCTCAAAATAGATGACTTTTTTCCTTCAAAGATAACGATATTTCTTGCTTTCCAAATAGCCCAAACAGCAAAAAAAGGAAGGTAGCAGCAGACTGAATGTCTAGAAAATTTGGCTATCCAGTTACCCAAAAAAGTACTGAGATTATTGCTCTGGTGGGGAGGCAAGAAGTGATACTGATCACTCAGGTGTACAAAAACATTCTTCCAGACAGAGCAAGAAGAAAAAACATGCTGAACATTGTCTTCACCTGAACCACAAAGAGCACATAAGCCGAGCCCGAGCCATCCTCTCTTTTGGAGATTGTCCCAAGCAAGTATTTTATTTGCCAAAGCTAGCCAGACAAAACAACAAATTTTTTAGGGAGAATGCCGGACCAAATAAGGGCAAGTAATTTGCTTCCGGTCGGGGGAGATGAAGATTGCACAATAAAATCATAAACCAACTCAGTAGAAACGGAACCATCAGATTTGTTATGATCCCATACTAAGGAGTCAGACTGAGAATTGAGCCAGATCCTACCATGTTCCAGGCCTCTCATATAATTATCCCATGCAATTTTCCACTCCCCTGCAATACATAAATCCTCAGCCGTATACCAATAGTGGTGCTGACCCGGGAGAATATTGTGTGCGTGAGACAGAGTTGAGATACCCAAATCCTCAAGGTATTCTCTGAGCCCAGAAGGCAGCACTGAAGGTGAGTGCATTCCAATAATCAGATCAATAACCATGAGGATATCTTTCCCATTACCCACTTGCCAAGCTAAGCACTTTCCCAGCCATGAAAGTGTGTGCATGGACCCATCCCAGATCGTTGAAGCACCACGAATAGTAAAGTTTTTACCTTTGAGCCATGCCACCACAGAATGATTCTTCAGGTACTTACAAATTAAAACCTGATGCCACAAACCATTGTTTTGAAGAACCATCCAAAAGTTTTTTTAATCTCAAGGCAATACTGAACCAATGGAGATTTTTGATACCCCAACCACCTTTTTCTTTAGGCTAGGAAAGGTGCATCCAATTCATCAGATGGTACCTGCATTTGTCCCCAGTAGAGCCCCATTAAAAAGCAAAGGTTAATCTTCTAAGCTTTTTCAAGACAGAGACAGGAATAGGTGCAAGGCCTAGCCAGTAGACCGGGAGACTGGATAATACAGCTTGGACAAGGATCAAACGACCACCAAGAGAGAGATACTTACGAGACCAATGTAAAATTGTATTTTCAAATTTCTAAATCAACTAATTCCAATCATTGATCTTGTACCCTAGAGGTTTAAGAAAATAACCAAGATACTTAAAACCGGTGGATATTGGATCCATTTTGTAAGGCAAAACCCTGGAAATGTAGAGAAGAATATCATCATCCACATTATTGTAGAGGAAGCCTGATTTGTCAACACTGATACTCATCCCAGAAGCTTTGCGGAAGGTACTTAATATAATTTCAAATAAAAGTGCCAGTTCCAAGCAGAATAACATCATCCACAAAGAGGAGGTGTGTAAGGGCAAGAGCAGAAGAGATTTGTATACCTCTGATGAGACCATTCTCCCTAGCATCAGTAATCAAGAGACTGAGACCTTCAATTACAAGAATGAAGAGCAAGGGGGACAAAGGACAACCTTGTCTGATTCCTCTAGAGGCACTAAAGAACTCTTAGCAAAAACAATAAAACCCTCCAGTCCGACAAAACCCAAAGAGAAATAAGGGAAGAAAAAGACAGGGAGCACGGACAATAATCACCGTAAAAACCGAAGGAGAAAAGGACTAAACCCCAGTTCCCCAAAGGATACCGGAGCAACCCCACAAGTCAACCATACGCGTGCTGACGGAGGTAGACAGGAAAACAAGGGCGAGACGACGTAGAAATGCATGCAGGGTTGATAACTCTATTCACCAGAAAAACAAACACATAGGCGGCTAAAGAAAAATCATAGGCATTCCCACTTTTTTGCTTGGTTGGTACTAGTCCCCTTGGGAAGGGGAGGAACTCCAAGTCACCACCCTCTGTGAGAGACAACACTGCTTCTACCTGACAGAACCAAAAAACAACCAAAGACCCAAAACAACAGTGGAAGGAAACCTTCCAAGAAACAAAAAGGAGACCAAGACAGACAGGGACAGATAAAAAAGGCAGAGGAGAACCCAGGAGCTCAGAGAAAGGAAAATACCAAGGCATGAGCAGAAGAAAGTCCCCTTGAGACAAGGCAAAAAAAGTGCGGTCCATGAAAACCCTATGAAAACCAACCATGTTAGCACTCACAGCACGCGCAATGCACGCAGCGGTCCATTCTCCTAGAAGGGGTTTGTCTCAGATTAAAAATCTCACCTCTATCGCCCAATGCCTTTCGACCGTAAATCTTAAAGAACTTAAGATATACCTGTAGTCAATAACAACCACAACAAAGTAGTAGGTATATGGGTTTCTTTCACATAATATTTTATTTTTAGTGTATCGATAAATATTTATATTTTAGTTTGGGTGGACCATCCTAAATTGTAGAAAGATGAGCCAAGTATTGCCAAGATTTATTTTACAGTGATTGTTCAAAACTCAAAAGAACAACATGGCCAAAGAAATGGATATATGGGTTTATTTCATGGATTAGTTTCTTTTAAAGTTGTCTAAAAAGGGGACTAATTTCCGCCTTTTTGGGGTTGGTAAACACACGGGATTTCATTTTTGCCCTTAAAGTTGTCCACACAACATAAATTACATATTTTGTGGGTTAAATTCATAGTTTTTCGGTTTTTCGTTAACGCCCAAAATCAAGGGATTTCTTTTATGTTCTTAAAATAGCCCAACAAACAACATAAATTACATATTTTGTGGGTTAAATTCAGGTGATTCCCACGGAAAATCGGCCTGAAGTCTCCTCTCTAGAGGGCTGTAAGTGTTTATGTGTATTGTCAAGATTTATTTTATGATAATGATTTCAAATGTTTTTAATAATAATAATAATTTTAAAATTATTTGAATTTATTCAATAAAATTCTTTTTAATTTTTAAATGAGATTCTGCATTAATTCATTTTAGTATATTATTAAATTATAATTTTAAGATAAAAAATATTTTAGTTTTATTATTATTAATGATTTGTTAAATTGGCTTGTGTTTTTTAAATATTAGCATAAGTGTACTTAACAATTAAAAACATGTTTTCCCCCTAAGAGGTCATATGTCAAATTCAAAAGGGGGTAGGGTATATGCACCTCTGTGGACATTAGTAGTAAGGCTCCCTTGTCCCAAAAACAAGGAGGTCAATTTTTATTATTTAACTTCATAATATTCATTAGGATTTCTTATTAACAATTCTGGTCATTTTAAATGGGCCAACACTTCTACGGAATATTTCCATGGTAAAGTTCCCATCCATAAGGCACAACTACAACTTTTAACAAAATTCCTACAGATTTGGTGAAGAATATTTATAAAAAGGGTTGTGTTTCTCAACTTATTACCTTGCTCATTTTGATGGGGTTTACTTATAGTATGATTACCAACACAATTTTGAGATGTTCTAGAATTTGAAATTTTTGACTTTATCCATATTAGAAAATACTTTTGAAATATTTGACTTTATCCATATTAGAAAATACTTTAGTTAATGGATGAAGAGTAAAGGAATGATAGAATTAGGGTTTTGTAGTTGTTGAAGATGGAAGAGGAAAGGATAGATTGTTTTGCAAACACATTGAAGGTTGATAAGATATTTGTCTTCAGCCACAATACCATTGTTGGATAGGACACTAGGGGGAAGATATGAGGCTAGGTTTATATGGGACTTGAGGTGAACCATGGAACACTCATAAGGTCTACTCATATCCTAGGCCAAATATATTATAAGAAATAAAAAGACATATTGGTGGAAGTGATAGGTTTTCCAGATGTCCTACAATAATAGTAAAGACATTGTTTTGAGAAGAGGTTGGCAATGCTTTTAACAAGACAAACATTAACTCCGATGCTTTCCCAATAAACTTTTCAATGCATCATATAGAACTAGTTGGTGAAGTATCACTCATAGACAAACAAGCTCACTAACATAAATGTTATTCGTAAATCCTTAGATACAGATTTGTAGCAAGAAGATGGAAACCCTATGGAAGACCTAGCTTGGGTTAATGAACTAGAAGGGATTGGAGGTTATGAAAATAGTACACCAAGTGATCTAGACAAACTCATGGATGATGAAGTGAAAGAGATATTTTACCTAAATAAAACCGTTGAAAGAGAGGGAAAAATTATTGTGTCACAAAAAACCAAGGTCAAGTTTGTTTTGGGTAGTGACATAAAGATGAAACTGATAGTGGAATTGGCAAATCAAGCTTTGTCATGATGTATTTTTAATAAGTATATATAAAAAATAATTTAGCAGAATGGATAAAATTGAAGTGGAAACCACTACAAAATTATATGCTATAATTTCATCTCCTACTAAGGGGATGGATAGCCTTTATTTTCTAATCAGAAAAAAAAAGATGCAATCCAAATAATTTGGACAAAAATATCTTGAGTTATATGTTGTTAACATTGAAAATATAGTCTTATTATTTTTCACTTATTTTGACCCTTGAAAAGATCGATTCTCAATCTAGACTATATAGGTTAAGTTGGTGATCATGCCTTTATAATTTTGGTCCTTGGACATATTTAGAGCCATAAGATATAGACTAAGGAATTTTCTTGACATAGATGATTTCTATCAAAGGATAACATCTCATTTGATAGCTTGTAGCCTAGTCACGAAGTGAATTTTTATGAAAGTTTGACCAGGACATTGAAATTGAGGTTTGAAATATGTAGTATACCCAAGCCTTAGACTGTGTTGAAATCCCCTTTCAATGCTCAATATGTCATATCAATGGTTACCTAGCAAACAATGGATAAGGAAAAGCTCCAAAAATTTGGACTCTACGAGGAAATTGTCAACTTCTAGAATAAATGTTTTGGGGGAAATGATAATGGAAGAAAATGAGGGTAACTTGATATCAAAGGTAAAAAAGGAAAATCCTTTGTGTCAAAAAATAAAAAGAAGTACCTTCAAGGGAGAATATGGTGGTAAGAATATAAATGGAATGATGAACTCAAGTAATCACAAGAAGATGTAGGAGACAGATGCATGCAAACCTAAGAAAGACATAATGTTGATAGATACATTTGTGGTTTAGCAACTTTTATGTCAAAGCAATTCAAACAATTCTTTTTCATGATATATGAATATTAAAGAGAAGTTTGAAACCCTATTTTATAACCAATTGTCAAGGTTGGGTGTCTATAAGGATTCATCCTTTTAGGATTGTAGGAAATAGATGATTGTTAAAGGGGGTTTGTGTTAGGTTTTATCTTCTTCTTGTTTTTAAATTTCAAGGGGAGTGTATTATGAGACTAGAGCATTAGATAGACCTATGGTCAATAATGAGATCACGGGGGGACTTATCATCAAACAACCGCATCATTGTGGAATCCTTTACAACTCATATAAGCATAGATGCACATTGATATCTAGACCAAGTTTTATGGATTTGAATGATACAACTACTTAAGGAGGGTTGCATTTGGATTTGATTAAAGAGGGAACTAATCC